>OY986964.1:14146788-14300132 GCA_963920575.1 Narthecium ossifragum | reverse complement strand
GACCCAGGCCCAAGCCCAGAACCCCCAACCTCGGGTCCACCTAACCTTTCTAAACAAACACAAGTATCAAACAAGGTCTGTGTGTGCTCAACCAGTGTGAAACGACCGCCAAGGCGCAATTTCCCAAATTGCCCTTGGGGTAAACAACAAGCCGAAGGGATGGAGGGACGGGTCCTCACATCCTAAAACCCTTAAAAGAAATCTCGTCCTCGAGATTCGATCAAGGTAGGGCTCAGAAACGAAAACAACGCCTAGCAGGATACTACAAAGCGGTAAGAGTACCTCTGGAGACGGGTGGTGCTACGGTCAGCGGGAGCGGGTGCTGAGACAGGTACTCCTGATAAGACGGCTGCACCTCGTCTGCGTAGGGGCGGTCAGGTAGGGCGAACACCTGACCTCCGCTGCGGCCTGGCCCGGCTCCACCTCTCTGGCCCTGCCCAGCCCGGGACCCTCCGTCTCGACCTCCTGATGGCGCCGCACCCCGTGCGTTCCATCGCGGACAGTCCCTGCGGATGTGCCCTGGCTGCCGGCAGTGAAAGCACAGCGCTGGCCCACGCTCGGACTGCTGAACTTGGCCTCCCTCCCGGGAAGACTGCTGTGCGGGCCCCGCCGTCAAAAGTGGCTGGTCGTCCTGGCGGGACTGCTGCTGGTACGGCTGCTGGCGATACTGCTGCTGATGCGAGGGCCTCCTGTGAGGGTTTTGTATCGAAGCTGCTCTGAGGAGGTAGGGTCTTCTTCTAAACTCCGGTTGTTTGAGGGTTTTGTATCCGGGTTTTGTTTTGCTTAGATCTCCTTGTGGAGTTGTTCTTTCCCGGTTTTGAGGCCTTGAGTAGCCTCGTTGTACTCAGATCTACCAACCCACCAAGTTTGGTGGGGTTTGGTTGTGTTTTCCGGCGGTTCTCCGGCCGGAAGCACGCCGGAACCCATCTTTGGGTGATCGATCCTTCTGGGAGGAAGGATCGGTCCTCTGGTGTGGGCTTGCTGCGCCCAGCACATGATCGATCTTCTTATGGGAGGAGATCGATCATGGGGCCTGGGTAAGCATGGTTACCCTTCGTCCCGAGAATGATCGATCTTCCTGGGAGGAAGGATCGATCTTCCCTGGTGCGACTGGAAGGGTGTCCTCTGTCACCAAAGAGATCGATCTCCCTGGGAGGAATGATCGATCTTCTTTGGCTCGACAGCGAGGGAAGCTCACTGTTGCTTGGATGATCGATCCTTCCCTTGGTGAGGATCGATCCTTCAGTAGCAGAGAGGGTTTTCAAGAGTTTTGCCCGCGGGGCTTCGCATGCGAGTGACTTTTTACGGTTTTACCCTCGGTGTTTATCCTGTAATGATTTATGTATGAATGCTCATCGCTTTGTGGTTGAACTGGGAGGGTGATGCCTCCCAGGTGTGTAGAATAAATGGGCTGTCGGTACGCCCTTACCGCTTTGTGGTGAACCGAGGGAGTCATGACCCTCGGGAGTGTTTAGTATAAATGGGCCGAAGGTGTGCCCTTGCTGTGTTGTTTGTTTACAGCTTTATCATACTTATCCTGCCCTTTTTCCTGTGCATTAGACATGCTAGGATAGGTTGGGTGGGTGTTGACTCTGCTGCTTAGAGTACCGAGTGATGGTAGTCTTAACTTCGGTTGTTCCGCCAAGTGCGGAGATCCCGTTTGGAGAAGGGGGTCCTACTGGTTGCGTCGTGTCCACCCTGTGTCAGGGAATGTCGGAGTTGCCCACCCCTGAGCAGTGGCGTTATCGGAGATACGCACCTAGGACAGGAACCCTTCGGGTTATTTATGGGATTGTGGGATCCTTGGCAAGCCTTGGTATTTGGCATCAGAGTGTGTCCGGTTGCTTTACCCTTGTGTGTGTGGGAGTTGTAGAGTAGGACCCTGCTGAGCTGTTGCTCATGCCTACCTGGACTGTGTTTGTTGCAGGTGCAGGTGGCCGCTCTGTCCCAGTGTTACCCCCTCGGTCGTCTCGTGGCAGCGGGGCGGATCCTGACCATGTCTGAGGGTCAGGATGGGTTCGTGTGTGCCTTCGCGGAGACCCCGGTGGGTGTTGCAGTTTCTTTTTGGGGACTGTTGATCCCTTGTGGTTTGCTGTACTAAACTCTGTTAACTCTTTTATTACCGTTTTTGTAATAATTGTTAATAGCTGTGGTTTAGTAGCTTGCTTCCGCTCTTTCTCTGTGCTGTCCAGCTGTTTCCGCCAGCTGGGCCTTAGTCTCAACTGTTTCCGCCAGTTGAGGCTAGTGGTTGTGGTGTTCGTTTTTCCCCCCTCGTGTCCCGGCCCGGGTGCGCTCTGCGGGTCGGGGCGCGACAGAAGGTGTCGTGAGTACACCTGACGGCGTTGTTTCGCTCTCGTTGTAGATCGCAGTTCGGCAATCCTTCTGCTTGTCGAGAGCTGGGGTTTGTTCACCGGCTCGTTGTGAACTCCTTCCCCGTTGTTTTGAGGGTTCTTTGGAGAGCAGCTTTCCCCTCGTGTTGTTGTTCTTGTTGTTTGTGCAGCTGTCCTTTTGAGGAGCTTTCTGGTTGTCGCCTTTGCGGGACACCGAGTTCGAGATCGAGGTTCGTTTTGGCGGTTTTGAGCTTTGCGAGTTTGCATGTAGATGCCAACAGCATTTGGAGAGTCGAGGACTCAGTTGGCCGAGTCGGTACCTCGGGACTTCGTTCGTACAGGTGTGTTGCCTCAGAGTGTGTTCCGGTTCTTATTGTGGATGGTTTCCTCCATACATGCATAGACTTCAGAAAGCTGGACAATGTTGCAGCACAAGGTACCTGCCCACTACAGTGCGTCGGTGATGGATTAGCAGTTGAGAGACTCGTCGACCCCTTCAGAGTTTGATCTTCACATCGACTACACCAGCTGAGGATTCGGGATTACGACATCCCGGAGACAACCTTCTGTACGAGGTATGGACTGTGTGAGTTCACAGTGATGCCGTTTGGTCTGACAAACGCACCAGCAGCTTTCACAGATCTGATGTAGAGGATCTTCAGGCCGTACCCTGGTCAGTTGGAGTAGCGTTCGTCGATAGCATCATATCTACTAGCGTGTTGAGGAGGAGCACGAGCGATATTTGGCGTTTGCATCGCAGTTACCGAGGGTGTATCGGCATTATTTGGCTCCCAGTGTGAGGTTTTTGCCTTCAGAGGCAGGATTCAGGGGATGGATCGTGTCAGCGACAGACAGCTTAGTTGTTTCAGCTGAGCTCGAGACAGATATGCGACGGCAGAGGTCGAAGACGGTATTCGAGATTCAGTAGAGGCATCTCCAGGACCACGGGATCGTTGACCTAAGTGACCAGGAGACCGGAGCTCTTGCCTTAAAGTCACTGCGTCAGTACCTTTAAGGGTGATAGCCATCAGCAGTTGTTAGAGAGGCTAGAGTAGATTTGGTGGATTTGTCAGCTCATCTGAGACAGACAATCAGTTGGATCGGGTTTCGAGGATCAGATTCCAGATGACTTCCCCTTTGGCGTTTGCAGCATCCCAGCTCTCCCGGCCAGATTGATGGAGACCCAGGGTAGATATCCGGAGCTCGTGGAGATCCGTGCTGCAGTTGGTACCGAGCATGTGACTGAGAGCCGGACAGCATCAACAGACCGTAGGTTGTACTTCGTTAGCAGTGTTGCAGATCCGGCAAACCCATTCCTTCCAGTGTTAGAGTGGGAGTGGAAGCACATCATGGCGGACGTTATCACCAGATTGCAGAAGACTCAGAGGACGATCTTGATCTCGGAAGACGTACGTAGGACATGTATTACCGATGCACGAGGCAGCTAGGCGGAGTACATCCCACTGCTTGAGTTCGCCTATTTCAGCGATCATCAGTCAAGACCGATGCAGTGCCATTCGAGATGTAGTATGGCAGTTCATGCCGTTCTTCCGATTGCTCAACCGAGGTTGTTGAGGCATCACCCACCACTCCGGACATCATCAGACAACCGTCAGAGAGATTAGCATAGGTCAGACGGAGACTCATGACTGCGCAGAGCAGACGAGAGAGCTACGCAGGTTAGAGGCGATGATCTTTGGAGTTCTTAGTTCATGACAGAGTGTTCCTAAAAGTTCCTTCGCGCAGAGGATCAATCAGAGTTGGTAGAGAGCAGAGACCAGACAAGGTGGAGGCCGAGGCAACCCTACTACAAGAGTCTGCACCAGATCCATGACGATGTGGAGCGACGACGACGCCGAGCCTACAAAGTTTCCTAACAGCATCAGCAGGCAGTTGATTGTACTCCAGAGGCCGAGTAGCAGATCCAAAGTTGCACGAGGACATCCTGCATGAGGTTTACTCCTCTCTTATTGATGTTCATCCAGGAGGCACAGAGATATATCATGGCTTTCATCATCAGCCTGGATGGCATCAAATTCAGAGGTTTGATCAACACATATACCATATGTGAGGAGTATATGTGTCACATAGCAGTCCACATGTTAGAGAGGTGATCAGATTGTATGATGCCTCAGCTTCCATCACTTCAGATCCACGGTGACGTGCTTAGAGCACGTATTGTTGATGCAGACGTCAGATGATGAGAGCACATCCCCATAGCGGGGTTTGCCTACTTCCGCAGTTGACAGCTCAGCACCGGCATTGCACCTTTTGAGGCAGAGAGATCAGTGCAGATTAGATCATAGGTGACAGCCGTTAGAGTTCGCAGTTGGCGACAGAGGGTTTGCTTACAGAGCGGCTCTATTTACGCACTTGTCAGTTGCGTGTCATACCGCCACATGTTCGATGTTGAGGAAGTACATTCCATATCCGTCCCACATGATCAGACACGACGACATCGTAATCGAGGAGGATGCCTGATGTGCTGTCGGGAGCACTCAAAAATAAAACCGATACTCTTTAAAATAAATGTAGTAGTGCGAGAACGAGTCAATCCCACGAAGAGTGTCTAGCCTAGGTTTTGTGCTATGTGAACAAAGATGGGGGGGTTTTTGAGTAAAATGAAAACAATAAAGAAATAATCTAAGGCGAAGAAACGAGTTGAATCAAGAGAACAAATCTTGGTCTAAGTCAACATCCACCATCGGAATCCAACAACTGATCATTGATGCAAGTATATATCAATTCATACCATGAATATTCACCGTTCGAATTAAATTCAAATGTCTCCTCGATCATAGTTAATTATAAACAAGCGATCGAATCAACCCTAACTACTAAACAATCTAAGGCAAGCGTTGTAGATTTAATCTAGTAGCAGCCTTAAGAATAGGGATATCGATGAAGCTAAACAACACAAACACACGCGGTTGCATTTAATCTAGCCGAATGTTCTTCCTAAGACCTAGTAATCTCTGAAACGCAGTAAATCAATAGATCTTAGTTGCCTCGCAGATTAGAGGGATCAAACAATTACGGATTTGATATCCAACCTAGCAGTAGATTGCGATGAATAATATACTAGTAGGCCTCCTAGCAATTAGACGAAACAATCATGAATATAGTCACAGAATAACATTCAATACTCAAGTATAAAGAACAATAAAAATAGATTAGATCTCATAGTTTCATTGATTCTGAGGTTTCAGTTTCCTTGACCAATAATGAAGATTCAGCCACTCTGGGCCATCCAGAACAATCCTCAAAAGATTCAAATAAGTAAGAGAAAACCTAAGAAAAATATAAAAGAGTAGAAAGTAGCAGCCAAAAGTATCTAGGAATCCCCCCTCCAACCCTAAAAAGAGTCCTATTTATAGTCTTAAGTGTCTCCATCCTCGGATTAGATCTGAACCATTGATTTTCTTTACTACGAAGGTAGGATCGATCCTTCCATGGGTGTAGGATCGATCCTTTGCATCAAAATCTTTAATTTCTGGCTACGCCCGAGGAAGATCGATCCTTTGATAGGGGAAGATCGATCCTTTGCATCGCCGATTTTCTCAATTTTCTCGAGTGAAAGGAGGATAGATCCTTCTGTGATCGTCTGGAAAGTGTGCACTCTGTCAGGTCTATCTACATAAGAGGATCGATCTTTCTTTATTGAGTATTTATTGTTTTGCCATCCAGACTGCATCATTGGTACTAAAATTACCGTAACTTCATCTAGGAAACTCGAAATCACGAACGGTAAAATTCTCCAGAAACTATACTTCAAGAGCTTTCTAACCATATATGGCACATCATCTGGTTCTTCATCAGCAGGTACAGTTTAATCTTTAAAGTTGATCCATATACTCTTTTCAGCTTCTTTTCGAACTTAAGGACTTCAATTGCATCCTAAATCAAAATAGAAGAATAATGAGTGTATTTAGGTACCAAATAAGCACAGGAGACTAAGTATTAAGGGATAAAAATATAACATTATGCATCATCATCAAATTCCCCCACACTTAGCTTTTGCTCGTCCTCGGGCAAAACTAAAATTCACTCTACTCAACATATCAAGGTTGCAACGCCATCAACAAAGAACAATCAAGGTCTTTACAACTCATAACACATCATGAACAAACATTTTTAGACAACTTAAAAATCAATCAGTAAGCATTTTCACTTGAATATGGAGCATACTAAATCAGTAGACCCTCATGGAAATAAACACTCAACTCTCATGTGTTTGAAGGGTATGTATTTCACTCAAATTCATTCCAATGAAAATGGTCTACCATAAGCTTGCATATCTTCTCCTTCTCCACCACTAAAATCACATGCATAATACGAATCATAAGGACTTCAAAAGGTTGTAATGGGATCCATAATTAAGGTGAGGAATATTTGTGAGTGTAGCTCAAAAGCCAATGGAACTAATGGAGCAAAAATGCATCAATAATACATGTATAACCAATCACTCCATTCAACAACTTCCTCAACTTTGCAAAGAGATTGTTCAAAGGAATACGTTTTAACTGAAATAGTGAATAATCTTTTGGAAAAATTTCCACCTTTGTAGAAATCATACAGAACTATTGGGAGGATTCATAAACACATAATGTAACATGAGAAACAGTTTCCTCCTTCACTTTCTTTTTTCTTTTCTTTTCTTTTTTTTTTCAAAGAAACAACATACTCATGGATTGAGAATGAAAACATACTCCATTTCACCACTCATAGCCATACCACGATTTCAAACACCCCCACACTTGAAAGTTGCACATCCATACATATCATAATGATGCTTGAAACTTGCACATCCATACATATCATAATGATGATCAATGCTCCACTAGTCCTATGGCTTGGGTATCGGCATTGTTTTTTTCAGGTTTAAAGCTTGTAATGTGGGTTAACAATGAAGTCAATAAAGCTCAAAGGGGTTTAGCAAAAGAAAATTTTAATCACAAGGTAGGCTATTTGGCTTATGTAACTTATAACAAAGATGGCTTTAATCATGTTCATGTATGCATATGTCAATGTGACCTCGAATAGAATCAAAGCAAGTTCTAGAGAAACAAATCCATGGAAGAATATCTCTCATGAAAAAAAATAGTGAGACTGATATGAATGTGTCAGTCTAAAGGCTCAAAATCTCACCAGTTGTTGTCTACTCATTTAGTTACTACCATCTCAAGGAAAATAACTCAATTAATTAATTCTAAGTCAGCAAGATTACTCATTCAATCATGTTATAAATATGTCAAGCTTAATTAGTTCTCGCTTATGACAAATGCAACCTAGATCTCATAGATCTCCTCCCCCACACTTGAAACAGACATTGTCCCCAATGTAAGCTGAAATGCAAAGAAAAGGCAAAAATAACTAAAATGGAAATGCGAAAAATAAAAAGAAAGAAAGGAACGAACTCCCCTTGGGTTGCCTTCCAAGCAGCACCTTTGTTTATTGTCATTGGCTCGACTTCATGCGTCCTTCTTTTTGAATAGTGTCGGAGTTGCCAAACTTTGAATTTCAACTGACAGAATAACTGAAATCCTGCCCAAGGCTCCTCAGGGTCCAATTTCCATAACAACCATGGTTGGGGAGAATTCTTCAGGTAGGATAGGGTATGCTGATCGCTCACAAATGTTGTCGTTAAAACGTTGTAAACTCAATCAAATATTAAATTTATATCCTTATTCAATCACTAAACTACTAGGTAGAAATAGCGGTGAAGTCGGGAGTCGATCCACAGGGAAAACGTTGGAAATCAAAATTAATTCTCAAAACCCTAAAACTAAGGAAAAGAATCAAAGATAGAATAGATTAAACTAATGAAGAAAATAAATAAAAGGTTGATCAATTTGAATCAATGGATAAGTGACTTAGGAATTACTCAATCCGCCATAGTTTCACTTTCAATCTTCTCTAGTTATCCTCTTGTTCCCTTTTCTAAACATTATGAATCCACAGCTTCTTAAGCTTACATTAATCCCTAAAATAAGGTTTATGTTTCCAACGGCATAATCTATCTTTGTTTAGCATAAATCATCTTTGGTCCTACGATTACATTAAATTATTCTACTCCTAATGACCTTAGCATGACTTATCTTCACGTAGCATAGACTATCTCAAAGGTAAACCAAAAACCACATGAAAACCATCCTATGAATCTCTACAATCAATCACAGAAATCATGTAGGACTGAAAATACGTCAAGGAACTCTGTTCCCTCAACTCTATTAACAATAAAAAGCAAATTCATAGGATCATGTCTTGAGAAGAATACAAGATTCAAACCAAAGAAGATAGAAAACTATGCTAGGGTTTCATGAATAATCCTAAGTACAATAACTAGCAACTCATCTTTTGGATGAAAGCCATCGGGTTGGAGTATGAAGCTGTCACCATTCACATCCTCTCCTTCTTCTTCTTCCTTCTCCAAAGATTGACAAAAAGATGAGAAGTTTTGCTGGAATAACCCCTTTTTATAAAAAAAAACCCTTAATCCCAGAATTAGGGTTATGGCTAAGTTGAGTTAGACTTCTAGTGCAACTCGGAATTCCTAGTTTAATTCTGACTGCCTTTTCTGGTCGCGACTGGGTTCAACCAGTCCATAATCTGAGAATGAGTCTAACACAAACGATGTAGATTTGGAAGTCTTCTATTCTCTCCCGAAGAGTTTGCAATATTTGGACTTATGTAGAATATTTGACGAATATTCTCCCGGACGTCGACAGACCAGTCTTCCAGCAGCTAAATATCTTCATCTCCTTCAAATCTGCTATCACACCATCGGGAATCTCTGAAAGTGTCTAACATCAAAGATGTACGTCTTGATGTCTACTAGATGTCAGCCAAATTTCAGAATATTTGGACATAAGAAGAATATCTGGTGAATATTGTGCTAACAATCGACAGAGCAGTGTATTTCAGCATATTAACCGAATTTCTTGCATTTCTTCTCAAAGCATGATTAAACCTGAAATCAACTAACAAGCTATCAAATACAACTACTCTAGGCCTAACAAAGCTAAGTTAAGGGGTTTAATCATGAACATTTAGTGACTCATCATATGCTCGAGCACCTAAAAACAAAAGCAAAGCAAAAAAAACAAAAGCAAACATGCAAGCATACAACCTAAAAATAATTCAGGCACGCTCAAGCACACAATAAAGCAGATAAAGCAAACTAAACCACTCTATACAATATAGAGAATTTTAAATCGTGCCCTCGGTGGACGTTCTATAGCACGATGGGATGCAAAATCACTAGTGCCATAATCTGAATATTTAACCTCAATAGTGCCACAAAGGTTAATTTAGCATATAAATCCAAGTGGTATTTTTCAAAAATGAGAGTTAGCTTTTCCATACTAACACCAGTAAACAAGATAGCTAAATCTCTTAAACTGAAATACATCTCATCATGGTGATCACGAAGAAAGGAGTCAACATTATTCTCAACTATAATCGAATCATCCATTGACCTATTAAGAATGTCGACGTTCGGATTGTCAAGGATGCCAAGATCACATGATCGAAAATAAATCCGTCGAGATATGAAAATATCTACTAAGGTCATTGTCACACCCCGACCCAGCAAACCCATCCAGACCGAGGCATGAGGGGAAACCTACACTATTCACATCCAAACTGGCGCGACAAGATACAAAGCGGAATTAATTTTAACTAAAAACTTCCATGGGCATAAAGGTAAAACTAAATATTACATTGCGGAATAAAACTCAATCAAAAGAGGGAACATGATTTCATTTATTCAACGTTAAATACATCATCCCCAAAAGATAACTTTAAACATAAACTGCCAAAATACATTTGTCCCTCTGAGACCTCAAACGCCTCCGGAAGTCGACGCGCCGCCAAGACCTGATCCAACTGGAACCATCGAGAAAGAGCCGACGCCTGCACCTGCAAACGCAGCCCGGGTAGGAGTGAGCAATAAGCTCAGTAGGGTTCTACTCTACGACACACTGAAGGAGGAAAACAACAATAGTGTTGTCTCCCTGCTCAAGTCTAACGGATGCCACGGGTCCCATAACCTTATCGATGTCCCAAGGGCTCCTGTCATGAACCCTCTCTCCTGAACATGTTACCAGGAGGCCAAGGAACAATAATATGCAGGATCACCCTTACCCAAGCAGGAATACCATGCCTTGGGGAACCATGTCGGGAACGCATCGACAACCATCCTTAGTACTTAGCATTGGGAAGACAACACGACCTCTAAACCCCAAAACATTGATCAAAGTCAACTATAACACATCCTCGATAACATGAGATTCAATTATAATCACGCCCTAATCCTTTCTACCCAGCCACGGTGCTAAGGCTAGATCCGAGCTACCCGAGAGCCCCGGATCGGTGATCAACCCATCGCCCGCCTAACCTGATATGCCTCTAATGCAAACAAGATGCATGCAATGCTCAGGCACAGATAACGAGATATAGCCATACAACAACATGACGATAATCATACAGGGCTAGGCATAGCCTATAGCTAGCCAAAGGGGTGAGCATAGCAAGGGTCTCAAACACAGATAATCTATCCTAACCAAACAATGATTAGCGCAAAGAGATAGACACAGATATACAATAGTCTTCAGTGCTCTTGCACCTGACAGACTAAGGTTCCACAGTTACCCCGCAGGTAACTGACCAACAGTTATACAATAGCCATCGGCACACGCCGGCAAGAGGCTAAGGTTCCACAATTCCACATTAGCTAGCCCTCATAGCAAGCTAATGGCTAGGCAATCAAAAGAGCATTTAACTACTTATCAAACAAGTATTAAATGCAAATAAAACCACAATTCGCTCAAAAAGGGATAAGCATGCGATTCAATCCTCCATTTCAATAGAAATCCCTTGAAAACTCCATGAAAACAACGTACATGCATCCCAACATGCTTAAGTACTTATCACAAACGAAATCCATTTAAGAAAGGCCAAGAAACAGTGTTTAAGGGCTCACGGTCGATGCGACGGTCGATCCGACGGTCGACCGTGAGGCCACGGTCGATGTCACGGTCGATCCGACGGTCGACCGTGAGACCAAAGAGAGGAAAAACACAAGGGCGACGGTCGATCGGTACATCAACCCTGGAAAGCCAAAATAGAGACAGAGCATGGTGGTCGATGCGACGGTCGATCAGACGGTCGATGCGACGGTCGATCAGACGGTCGACCGTGAGGCAAAATGGAAAAAGAGAAGATCCCGCGGTCGATCCGATCGACCTGGGAGGCCAAAAACCAAACAGAGCCTGACGGTCGATCCGACGGTCGACCGTCAGGCCCAGAAAAAGCGTATCAACGCTTGACAGTCGATCCGACGGTCGACCGTCCGGCCTATTGCACTGTTCATTAGAACAATGCCGGAAATCCAATTTCTTGGATTTCAACCATCAATTCAAGTTGGAAATCAGTGAAATTTTGCAGGCATGCATAATCAATGATAGGGAAACCGATGATGCAAAGAAATCACGATTTTGATGGTTAAATCTCCTATCTAGGTCAAAACGGTCGAAAACCGACAAAACGGTGATAATACGAAAACAAGCCGTTAAAATACGGAAATCGCAAGGTAGGAATACTTGAAACAAGCCACAACACATGTGCTATAAGCTACATAACATTCTAACATGTATTCCTACAGCGAAAACACATTAAACCTATCCTAGGAGAACCCGATCACAAGATCGAGGTAGAAACACAAACCTGAACAAGCAGGGCAGCTCCTCTTCGCATCCCCCAAGTCCGATCACCAAGATCCGCTCCCCGAACGCCGCGCCCCGAAGCCCTAGCACAGCCATAGGAGAGAGGGAGAGAGAGAGAACGACAGGAGAAGAAAGGAGAAGCCAGGAAAGAGAGAGAAAAGAAAGGGGTTTAAATAGAAAGCTGGAATCGATCACAGCCGTCCGATTCGATCTCTCCCGATCAAGCTCCGATCTTCCGATCGGAAGCACCCTTAAGGTTCTAATCAATCACATACATCAATCAAAGTCAATGTGTGCAACGTGGGTGTGAAACTGACCACCAGG
This sequence comes from Narthecium ossifragum, assembly GCA_963920575.1. Lineage (NCBI taxonomy): Eukaryota > Viridiplantae > Streptophyta > Magnoliopsida > Dioscoreales > Nartheciaceae > Narthecium > Narthecium ossifragum. Next base: position 14,287,753 of record OY986964.1, on the reverse strand, counting down.
GAGCATATTTACCAAAATGTCCATGGGTCAAAACAACGATGCGATCAACCAATCGCATCTCAAGGCCAACCGAGCCAAACCACAAAACCAGACCCTCGACCTAACGCGGTCAGACCGGGTTGGAGGTACGGGTCCTCACAGTCATCTCCTTTTTAATCACAAATGAAGATGAAATAGTCACAGAGCATATACCTCGCGACGTAACAGGAATGCTTTCAACTTCAGCCGGAGGAGGTTCATCGAATAAATGCTCCTGGTATTCTCGGCGGTGAACCGAATCTTCCTCGCGATCGACTAGCCAAGACTGGACAGCTTCTTCATCTGCCTTCTGTAGAATCTCCCTCGAAGCATCTCCAATTGTAGCTTTCAATTCCCTCACATCAATAGAATAAACAAGGCAATCATTAGTAGGATACTTCTTGGCATCATATATTTCAAACTTAACAATTTTACCATCAAATTCCATGGTAAGTGTACCACTACGCATATCTATCTTAGTATTGGATGTCTTTAAGAATAGACTTCCCAACAAAATAGGAGTTGTATGATCATCATTCTACATATCAAGCACATAAAAATCAACAGGGAAAACTAAATCATTAACTTGTACAAGAATATCTTCAACTACACCTTTAGGATATGCATTAGATCTGTCAGCCAATTAAATCACAACACCAGTTTCATTCAAAGGCCCAAGTTTCAAAGAAGCATAAATAGAATATGGCATGACATAGATAGAAGCTCCTAAATCTAACATGGCCTTCTCAAATTTTTTGTTACCAATTATACATGGGATAATAAACATACCTGGATCTTTATACTTTGCAGGAATTTTTCTTTGAAGAATTGCAGAAACATTCTCTCCTACTCTCACCTTGTCACATCCGTTAAGTTTCTGTTTCCTCTTAATTGTGCACAATTCTTTCAAGAATTTAGCATAACGAGGTACTTGTTTAATAGCATCTAAGAGTGAAATATTTACCTCGCATCGGCGAAAAGTCTCATATAGATCTGAATTCTTCTCATATCTTCTAGATTCTACTAAAGCCTGAGGAAAAGGAGGCACTTGTTTATAATCAGAAAGAGGTGGAAACTTACGTTTAGGTACGTCATCGTCATCTGGAAAGTCTTTGTCCGCAATAATGTTTTTCCCTTTTTCTTGCTCCGACGATGCAGGGACTTCCTTTATTGGGGTCTCAACCTCTTTACCACTTCTCAAAACGATTGCACTTGCATTCTCTCTTGGATTTATTATCGTTTGAGAGGGTAATTTTCCCGAACTTTGCGCCTCCAGCTTACTAATTGCAGTCGCCATCTGGCCCACATGATGTTCCAAACCTTGAATACTGGTCTTTACTTCCTGTTGAAATTACAAAGTATTAGTAGCAAGGGGTTTAACAATATCTTCTAAAGACATACAAGAATTAGAAGTTGGGGTTGGTTGTGGTCTCGGGGGGTATGGCAATCTATATTGTTGATATTGCTGGCCACTTGGACGGAATTGAGTTGTGTGCTGATTTACTTGTGGATTCCCATAGTTGAGATTGGGGTGATCCCTCCATCCCGGATTATATGTGTTTGAATATGGATCATACTTCCTTTGCGGTAGTCCAGGGAAACTACCCGCTGCATTCACTTGTTCACTGGGGTCCTCTTGAAGAGTTGGGCACATATCGATTGGATGTCCTGCCACCGAACAAATCCCACAAACCTTCGTTGTTTGCATGTTACCTACAGCTAATTGACGAACAAGAGAAGTTAGACTCGCAATCTGTTGTTCAAGAGATGAAATATTTACCTCATTAACATGTTTTGAACAAGAATCAAGTCTAGTGTTAAATTGTTGAGAATTAGCCGCCATATTTGCAATCAAGTTCCTCGCGGCTTCAGGCGTTTTATCCACCAAAGCTCCTCCACTAGCGGCATCAATCATACTCCTGTCAGTGGTTAGTAAGCCCTCATAAAAATATTGGATAAGTAATTGCTCACTAATTGGATGATGGGGACAGGTTGCACATAATTTCTTGAAACGTTCCCAATACTCGTGTAGAGACTCTCCGTTATGCTGCCTTACACAACATATCTATTTCCGAATGTTGGCCGCACTTGAAGCTGGGAAATATTTCTCCAAAAACAACCTCTTCATCTTATTCCATGTGGTAATACTCCCAAAGGGTAAATAATAAAGCCAATCCTTAGCCGAATTCTTCAAAGAAAACGGGAAGGCTCTCAATTTGATCTGATCTTCAGTCATCCCCATAGGTTTCATACTTGTGCACACAACATGAAGCTCCTTTAAATGCTTGTGAGGATCTTCACCTGCAAGTCCATGAAAAGTGGGTAAGAGATGTAGTAGTCCAGATTTCAATTCAAAAGTAGTAGCAACATCCAAAGTAGGGAATGTAATGCATAAGGGTTGTTGATTCAAATCTGGGGCTGCAAGTTCTTTCAAAGTCCGATTTCCGGCCATGACTTCTTCCTCTTCTAATCCAAAATCGCTAGCAAATGGAGAATCAAGATCCAAATCGTTCTCCTCAAAGTTTCTCCGAGCTTCCCTCCTTAACCTACGTAAAGTTCTTTCTATCTTTGGATCGTACTGTAAATCGTCTTGATTAAAGGATCAACCTATACTCATAAACAATCAAGAAGATGCCCGTGAACCGAGAAAAATAAATTAAGAAAAGGTCTAGAGTAATGAAGATAAATAAAAATCCTACGCTAAAGCACTGATAAACGAAGTAAACTCTTTTTTTATGAAATAAAGATCACAATAAGCACAAAAATCAACTAGAATCACTCCCCGGCAACGGCGCCAAAATTTGATGTGCTGTCGCGAGCACTCAAAAATAAAACCAATACTCTTTAAAATAAATGTAGTAGTGCGAGAACGAGTCGATCCCACGAAGAGTGTCTAGCTTAGGTTTTGTGCTATGTGAACAAAGATGGGGGGTTTTTGAGTAAAATGAAAACAACAAAGAAATAATCTAAAGCGAAGAAACGAGTTGAATCAAGAGAACAAATCTTGGTCTAAGTCAACATCCACCATCGGAATCCAACAACTGATCATTGATGCAAGTATATATCAATTCATACCATGAATATTCACCGTTCGAATTAAATTCGAATGTCTCCTCGATCATAGTTAATTAGAAACAAGCGATCGAATCAACCCTAACTACTAAACAACCTAAGACAAGCGTTATAGATTTAATCTAGTAGCAGCCTTAAGAATAGGGATATCAATGAAGCTAAACAACACAAACACACGCGGTTGCATTTAATCTAGTCGAATATTCTTCCTAAGACCTAGCAATCTCTGAAACGCAGTAAATCAATAGATCTTAGTTGCCTCGCAGATTAGAGAGATCAAACAATTACGAATTTGATATCCAACCTAGCAGTAGATTGCGATGAATAATATACTAGTAGGCCTGCTAGCAATTAGACGAAACAATCATGAATATAGTCACATAATAACATTCAATACTCAAGAATAAACTGAACAATAAAAATAGATTAGATCTCATAGTTTCATTGATTCTGAGGTTTCAGTTTCCTTGATCAAGAATGAAGATTTAGCCACGCAGGGCCATCCAGAACAATCTTCAAAAGATTCAAATAAGTAAGAGAAAACCTAAGAAAAATATAAAACAGTAGAAAGTAGCAGCCAAAAGTATCTAGGAATCCCCCCTCCAATCCTAGAAAGAGTCCTATTTATAGCCTTAAGTGTCTCCATCCTCGGATTAGATCTGAACCGTTGATTTTCTTCACTGCGAAGGTAGGATCGATCCTTCCTTGGGTGTAGGATCGATCCTTTGCATCAAAATCTTCAATTTCTGGCTACCCCCGAGGAAGATCGATCCTTTTAGGGAGAAGGATCGATCTTTCTTTCCTGAGTATTTACTGTTTTGTCATCCAGACTGCGCCATTGGTACTAAAATTACAGTAACTTCCTGTAGAAAACTCGGAATTATGAATCGTAAAATTCTTCAGAAACTAGACTTCAAGAGTTTTCTAACCATATATGGCACATCATCTGGTTCTTCATCAGCATGTACAGTTTAATTTTTAAAGTTGATCCATATACTCTTTTCAGCTTCTTTTCGAACTTAAGGACTTCATTTGCATCCTAAATCAAAATATAAGAATAATGAGTGTATTTAGGTACCAAATAAGCACAGAAGACTAAGTATTAAGGGATAAAAATATAACATTATGCATCATCATCAATGCCACCTACATAGAGCAGCCAGTGCAGATTCTGGGCAGACGAGATCAGGTGTTGAGAGGCAAATCGTTACCATTGGTGATGATCAGATAGAAGCATGGTAGTGCAGAGAGCTTGACGTGGGAGCGAGGGGATCACATGTGCCAGTAGTTTCCCCGATTGTTCGATCCAGCAGGTAGTTTCCTTTGTTGTGGGCGTTCGTGCCACTAGGACTAGTTGGTCCTTTTCCGCTACCCTTGAATTTCGGGACGAAATTTCTTTAAGGGTGATAGGTTCTGAGGACCTGTACCTCCAACCCGGTCCGATCGCGTTAGGTCGAAGGTCTGGTTTTGTGGTTTGGCTCGGTTGGCCTTGGGATGGGATCGGTTGATCGCATCGCTGTTTTTGACCCAGGGGCATTTTAGTAAATATGCTCCCTGGTGGTCAGTTTCACACCCGCGTTGTACACACTGCCTTTGATTGATGTATGTGTTTGATTAGAACCTTAAGGGCGCTTCCGATCGGAGGATCGGGGCTCGATCAGGAGAGATCGAATCGGACGGCTGCGATCGATTCCAACTTTCTATTTAACCCTTTCTTTTCTCTCTCTTTCCTTGGCTTTCCTTCTTCTCCTGTCGTTCTCTCTCTCCCTCTCTCCTACCGGCTGTGCTAGGGTTTCGGATCGCGATCTTCGAAGAGCGGATCTTGACGATTGGACTTGGGGGATGCGTGGAGTAGCTGCGCTACTTGTTCAAGTAGGTGTTTCTACCTTGATCTTGTGATCGGGTTCTCCTAGGATAGGTTTATTGTGATTACGATGAAGGAGTACTTTGTAGAATGTTGCGTAGCTTAATGCTTGGGTATTATAGCTTGCTTCGAGTATTCCTACCGTTTGATTTCCGTACTTTATCGGACGATTCTCGTATTATCGTCGTTTTGTCGGTTTTCAACCGTTTTGACCTATGTTTAGGATTTAACCATCAAATTCATGTTTTCTTCATACCAATAGTTTCCCCACCATTTATTATGTATGCCTGCAAAGTTTCATCGATTTCCAACAAGATTTGATAGCTCAAATCCAATGAATTGGATATCCGACACTGTTCTAAGGAACTGTGCCCTAGAGCTGACGGTCGATCGTTGGATCGACCGTCAAGCGTTGATACGCTTCTTCCTGGCCTCACGGTCGACCGTCGGATCGACCGTCAGGTTCTGTCTCGTTTTGGGCCTCCCACGGTCGATGTACCAATCGACCGTGGCCCTTATGTTTTTCCTTCGTTTGGCCCCACGGTCGACCGCCGGATCGACCGTGGCCTCACGATCGACCATCGGATCGACTGTGAGCCCCTGAGCAGTGTTTTCTGGTTTCCTTTGATTGGTTTTCATTCATAATAGATATCCAATCATGTTAGGAAGCATACACGTTGTTTTCACGGGATATTAATGGATTTCTATCGAGATTGGGAATTGAATCGGGTGTTTAACCTCTTTGTCGAATTTATGGCTTTTACTCGCATTTAAATACTTGGTTGGATAGTAGTTTAAATGCTTATTGCTTCCTTAGCCGTTAGCTAACTATGAGTGTTAGCTAACGAGGTATTGTGGAACCTTAGCCCGTTGCCGGCGAGTACCGAGGGCTATTGTATAACTGTTGATCACATAATTGATGTTGTGGCATATAGAGACATCTAGGATAGATGTTTGCATAGGTTCATGCACTGTATGCATTAGAGGTATATCAGGTTAGGCGGACGATGGGTTGATCGCCGATCCGAGGCTCTCGGATAGCTCGGATCTAGCCTTAGGACCACGGCTGGGTAGTGAGGATTAGGACATGATTGTATAATTGAAATCTCATGTTATCGAGGATGTGTTATAGTTGGCTATGATCTTGCTTTGAGGTTTAGAGATCGTGTTGTCTTCCCAAGGCTAAGTGTTAAGGAAGGATGTCGATGCGTTCCCGACGTGGGTTTCCAAGACATGGGAATCCTGCTTGGGTAAGGGTGACCCTGCATGTTACTGTTCCGTGGCCTCCTGGTAACTTGTTCAGGAGAGTGGTTTCATGGCAGGAGCCCTTGGGACATCGACAGGGGTTGTGGGACCCCGTGACATTCCTTAGACTTGAGCAGGGAGACATCACTGTTGTTATTTTCATCCCTTCTGTGCGCCGTAGAGTAGAACCCTACTGAGCTTATCGCTCACTCCTACCCGGGCTGCGTTTGCAGGTGTAGGCGCCAGTTCTTCCTCAGTAAAGCTGGCGGGATCAGCCTTTGGCGGCGCGACTACTTCCAGAGGCCTTTGAGGTTGCTACAGGACGACTGTTGTACTTTTGGTAGTTTTGTATATTATAAACATCTTTCGAGGATTTTTGGATTATATGTATAATATCTTTCCCTTTGAGGAGTTTGATAAGAAATTGTATCAAATGTTTAAACAGTACAACTTGTTTAAGTTTATGAATTGAATCATAGCTTTATCTCTGGAAATTAAATTGTTTAAGTTTATCTCTGTTTTCCGCAAATTTATCGCGCCAGTTGGATGTGAATAGTGATAGGAACCCTCACGCCCCGTCCTGAATGGGTTTTCTGGGTCGGGGTGTGACATTAGTGACCTCGGCCTCGACATCAGAAGTGAAGCTCCGACGACCGAGGTGAAGCTCCGACCCTCGGCATACTAGGCGACCTCGGAGATGCCCGACCTCATCAACCTCGTAGAACCCCGTCCTCGATGACCTCGGCAACCTCAGAGAAGCCCGACCTCATCAACCTTGGACAACCCATCCTCGAGGACCTCGGCAACCTCAGAGAAGCCCAAACTTGGTGACCTTCGGCCTCGACATAAGAAATGAAGCTCTGGCGACCTCGGTTTCGACATCCGAGGTGAAGCTCTGACCCTCGGCGTACTCGGCGACCTCGGAGAAGCCCGACCTCGGCGACCCCGGAGAACCACAACCTCTAGGAAGACCGACCTTGGAACCCTTGGCACCGTCGATGACCTTGGCGAAGTAGAGGAGATCTGGAATGGTAGCGAAGCAAAGGAGCCGGAATGGTGACGTCCAACGGCCCAGAATGGTGTCCAAGTCTTATATGGGTTGCTTATCTTGAACTGTTTGATTGAGAGCGGTGTCACCACTTCCTGGAACTCAAACATACGTGGCCTTGGATTCCTCGAGTCGCTATTCTGTCGAACCCCCGAGTCTCTCAAGTGACCTCATGACGCCCCAAAGTCCTTAGTGTTTACTTGAAGCATCCAACGACCAGCAAAAATGTCTTTTTGGTGCGTGATCTCGAGGCTAACGTGCGCCATCTTGATGATCCAACCCCAAGATCGAGGACATTATTTTTTCCATGCGAGTTTTTTAACTCACACGAAAAAAGGGGGGCATTGTGTTACCGTAAAAAAATGGCAGTTTTTGAGGGTCAAAATATGGTCAAAATTGGCACATTGTGAGGCTCAACTATCAACAATCATAGAGGACAACCGCTTGAGGATATGGAGATCATGGGGAAGAATTTGCCAAATTGGACCTCCAATGTTCACATTTGGCAGATTGAGACCCCTCCACTAAATTTTTGCAATAGAGGACCTCAAATCATATAAATCCGGATTTTAGCTCTCCCCTCCCATGCCATGGATGGCCATGCCAACATGCATCATGTTTCTCCTCATCATAACCGCATTTAATGCATCTTCTGTTTTTTATTAAAAAAGGAAAAAACCTCCCATCGCATTAATGCGACGGAATGTGTCTTCTTCCCGAAGCCCCTTCCTCCCTCCCACCGGGTATGGCTCCTCCCGCCATCTTCTCTTCTCCCTTTCCACTACCTCCTATTCTCTTCTCCCTATCCACTCTTCTCCCTTATTAGTTCATTTATTATCCCTTTTCACTATCTCCACTTCTCTACCTTCGCCAAAATAGTTCACCGGAGAGAGCTCTCCACACACGCAAGGCAATGAGAAGCGTTCCGCTGCATTGCCACTTCAACGGACGTTGTCAGACATTGATCTGAACACCCACTGTTAGAGCCAGCAACTATTCCCCGCATACTGGGTGGCACTGATCTGAACACACCTCTCGAACCAAGTCCAAGCGGAGACGAAGAATGTTGGAAGAGATGACGATTAATGAACTCCCACCGGAGGCCGAGGGGTAAGTTATAAAAGCGCGGGTATAATTATAAGATGTGTGTGTATAAAATTCTACATACATGTCTGAACTTCAATAGTATTTATAGGCAACGCACGTGTACAAAATTTATGAACGTGTATGATGTTTACATGCTTTTCACGTGTATTATTAGCTCACACACGTATCCATGCACGTGTATAAATTTGAACACACATGCATATAAATGTTCATGCGTGTGTACAAAAGCATCATAACATACTTTTGAAGTGGCTCGTTTTTACTGGGTAGTGCAAAGACTAAAAGAAATAAAAAAAAAACGTACTCACACGTATCGGTTAACGAATTAGTTAAATAAAAAAACAAACTGTCGCATTCAATGCGACGGAACGCGACGGGCCAGGTGACCGTTTATGATAGGTTCGATGTCGCGTCTCGTGCTCTTCAATGTGACAATCCGACGTCGCGTCTCGAACCGGCGCGTTGCGCGCCAAATCCCTTTTCGCACGGGTATTTTAACAAAAATCCGCCGTTCAATGTTTTTCTTCTCTTTTACCCTAACAGACCATCGCCGATCGGTTTTCTTCTTCTTTTCCTTTCCCTTGCTCTTCTTTTCCGTGCTCTTCTCCTTCTCTCTTTTCTTTGCCCGTGCTCTTCTTCTCCTCTCTTTACGTTCTCCCACCGTCCGACGTAATGAAAGTATGGAGAACACCTTCGCCGAGGTTCTTGGGAAGGCCGTGGAAAAGGCCTTGGAAAAGGCCATGGTCGGGAAGCTACAGGCCAACCCCTTAGGCACAGTACATATGGAATCAACCCAAATCCCCTTCTTATTATAGTGGAAAAGACCATGGTTGCCTAATCCTCTCATCCCGTCCTCCCCCTCCTATATGCTCCCCGAAATTCCCCCATTAATTACCCCTCAAACCCCTCCTGATATCACCCCCAATCTTCTTATTTTGTTTTGAAATTTTCAAAATATATCTTATTTCTTCTACGCGTACACTATTACGCGTCTTTTAGTCTTTGTTACACGCATTGCATATACGCGTACTTGTTCTCTTGATGGCTGCCTACGCGTCGTGGCGTATATTACGACGCGTGTGTATTTATACACCTTAACGCGTTTATTTGACGTCTATATGCATATGATGTCCATTTGCACACGTATTTACCTTTATCCGTATAGTATATTTTTGTCATACATTGCTAACATTCGGTCACGTAAAACTCTCAGAGGAAGGCGGACCAGGGTCATGGCGTGCACCATTCACTGGGCGGTGCTACAAAGCGAAGATAAAGGAAATATTAAGCGATTATGCCATGGACGTACATGTCGAGATCATCCGCAAGACCCCGTTCAGCCACTTCCTCGAGCTTTCAGAGGTCAAGCAGGACAACCGACTGCTTGACAAGATGATGCGAAACCACAAAAGGGGGCATGCAGTTTAACCTTAGTGTCAACGTCAGGGCATTGACACCTGAGGACGTTGTCATCTTCCTCAGCCTTCCGCTAGGTGGGGAGCTCGTCAATCGGGGTAAGAAGGTGCGCCAGAATCTGATGGATATCCCCTACTTCGCCAGACGCGCCCAGGGGAAGACCAAGAATGGCGACCTCCAGACGCAGGGCATCGTGGACATATTGAAGCAACTGAAGGATAGAAGAGACTAGGAATTAGTGGAAGATTTCTGCCGGTAGTTTATCCTCTACATCTTTGCGACATTCCTGTTCCCTTAGGTGAATTACACTCCCCTCCGGAGCTAGTTGGAACTATAGAGGATCTCGACTCCCTCTGCAACTGGAATTAGCCTGCTATGGTCCATAGTCACCTGCAGAATGAAGTAGCAGCGGCACTGAACTGGTGGAGGAATTCGAAGAAGTCTTCTTCTAGAGCCTTGACGTACGTGTCTGGCTGCACACTAGTCCTTATGGCCTCAAACTGTGAGCTGACTGGCTGCAGAGAACTCGAGGAACCCGACAAGACCCCCCGCATATTGAAATGGACTAAAGTGAAGCAACAAAAGCGGGGAAGGCTATGCGATCCGCGTTCAAGGTCTGTCCCCACAGAGGTGAGTCCCGATTTCTTGTGCTTCCTTTTGCATTATACCGATGCTATCGCCACTAATTTAAGTTACCATTTTCTGTTCCAGCTTTGTTACACAGACTTGGAGGTCGCACTGTACCTTGGGGGTACACGGCCAACTGCACGATCGAAGATGGTCGGTATGCCATCTATAGAGGCTCCGTTTGCGCCTAAGAAGTCTACCAGGCGTATTTCTTTCATGTCTCCTCTAGGAACTCCTCCTGAGGACGTGGTCGACAAACTGCAGCAACCTGTCTTCGCAGCTCAAGACCCCCAATCGAGCTCAACCGATGAAACAAAATGGGAACATGTAAAAACTATAATTATACGCGTAGTACTTACGTGTCTTGTTTATTTATCTTGTTTGATTATACGCGCTTGTTCGATGTTTATACGTGTCTCGTTTTTTATACGCGTGTTCTTTATGTGTATTTATTTTATGTGTTTTATTGTATACTCAGTGATGTGTTTCCTTCTAAGCGTTTTTTCCTTCATTACTGCTAATACACGTGCTTGTCTAGTAACTATGTGATGTTTACTCTGGAATACAGGCAAAGTCGGAGTTCCTCAAAATTGCACGGCGGGATCTCAAAAGATCTGAGGAAATCCGACGCCTGAATATCTTAGTGAACAGGTTGGGGGGGCAGCTGGCCGCGGCACATGCTAAGCTAGATATGGCTGAAAAGGAAATTGCAGCCCTGAAGAGAAAATCAAATATGGAGGCAGGACAGCCCCCAGAATCATTCATTGGGGAATTATTCCCTAGTTTAATCACCAAGCGGAGGAGGAGCTTCATCCACTACCCAAGCCAAGACGCAGTAGAGGACACGTATCAGCCCGAGCATGCGACCACAGATTTAGTGAGAGTGTCGCACCAGAAATTCAGTCCCCCATATGCCCTGTGGTCGAAGAAGATTAAGGCGGCAACATGTAAGAGGCAAAGGGGCTCGACAAGACGATCTCCAGCTACAGAAGCACTCCAAGTGGCCGCCACTGACATTATCATGAGCACGATCAGTGAGTTGTCAAGTATGACCGCCGTGGAAGAGGAGGCGAGGGAAGAGGAGGCAGAGCCCGTGGATGCAATTGTCGCGGATGCAGATGCCGTGGAGGCAGTGCCCGTGGGGGCAGAGGCCGTGGACGATATGAGGGCCATGGACGTAGAGCCCATGATTGCAGAGGCTGCAGACGAGGCGAGGGCCATGGAGGCAGAGCCCGCTGTTACTGTGGCCGCGGATGAAGGTGACCAAAAGGGCGATGAACCTATAGATAATGCAGTTAAGGACGTAGCACCAGTCCAACTCAGCAAAGAGATGTGTGATGTGGAGGCAGTAGTTCAGCTCGCCCACTCAGATTCCCATATAGATGACAATTGGATTGCGGAATGAGCCAGAACGAACGCCGGAGGAGCTTGCATATACACTGAAGCTTCTCGAGCAAGGCTACACGAGGCCCATAGACCATACTTCCATAAGAGAAGCAACTTCTACACCCGTCGTCAGTCAGAAGCGGTACATGGACGATTCGAAAGCAGTTGTGAAGTTGCTTGAAGACTTCGAGAAGAGGGGGCTTGAATATCTTGACCTGATTGATGACGAGTAAGTTCTCGCTTTCTACGGGTAGTTTTTTAATACTCATAGAGTTTCTTTTTATATGTGTGTTATGTACATTTATACGCATATATTTGATGTTATATCTTCGCATGGGTTTACGCGTCTAAAGCAAGTTGTACGCGTGTAATGTGGTTTTATATGCGTATGCATTGACGTGTATGTTTTGAGTATATGCGTATATTTGTTGTGCATGTTCAGCGCCATCGTCTATATCCATTGGATGGGCTACTGCACCCGTGGCCAGATCATGGACTTATTGAATAATAGCTCGATCAAGGGTGATGTCATCGACGTGACACAGGATGTCTTGGTGTGTCATTATCTACCGGCGAAGACATCCCGCCGTTCTTTTTTTTTCATCTACTCGCATCCATATAAATATCTAGTCATGTTACGTCAATCAGTTCGTGCTATGCAAGTTGCACTAAACATCTAACGGTTTATTTCAACATGTTGTACGTGACGGGCGTCATTCGTTACGTGATTCGCTCTTGCACTCGTGCAAAACCTTCTCTGCACTTCCGATCTTGGACGTGTGGTTCATCCCACTGCATACCAATCAGTATTGGCACCTGCTCGCAGTTGATTTATTGGGCGGGGTTTGTAGGCACTACACATCTTCAGATGCGCCAATCTACAACAAGGATGTTGAGGATATGGCTAAGTGAGTAGCACATGTGATCCGGACTTGGCTGTCAGAGTTGCATGGTGAAGGGGAGCAGCATGGGGGCTAGGCGATTGAGCATGCCACCGGCATACCAATGCAGCGCGGATCGTAAGAACAGTCTACTTTTCAACTTTCATTTTAGTACTCCAATTGTATACTCATTAATTTTTCGTTGTCATTGCTAGATTGGATTGCAGAATTTTCTTGTTAAAGTACGAGGAAGGCATACGCGCGCGGTCGTCCTTGGTACGATTTCGAATTCAGACAAATCGACATTGCGCCCATTCGTGGACAGCTTGCGTATAACTTAGTAAGCGTCGGTAGGCAGGAGGCGGGCCTTTTGAATGAGCAAGAGCCAGAGGTGCTCTCTGAGACAGAAGAGATGTCCGACGATTCCGCGATACCTAGTGAAGCATAGGTGCCCACTAAGCCAGCTCAAGGAGAAGTTGCGAGGAAGCGTGGTTTGGATAAAAGAAAGCCTGCTCCAGCACGAGCCGCGAAGAAGAAGAAGTAGTTTACTTGATGTAACAAACAGTTTGCCTTGACGTTGTTTGGGTGGTATGTAACAAACCTCGTACACATTCGTCAATATTTACACACATGCGTATCCTGAAGATACTCGTGAAAAGAAGTTGAGATACGTATGTAGAATTTTACACGCACGAATCTAATAACTATACCCGTGCTTCCATCATAGAGTTACACATTTTTTTGAAACACGCGCTTTTCAAAAAATACATGTATCATCATAAAAAATACATGTGTAGCGCCAAAATGACTAGTTTTTACATTGCACCAAAAGGTGTATTACACTGCACCATACAATACACACAAGATTAGACGTAACATCAACTGCTTGTGTCCATGCCCAACCAAAGGTGTGTTGCACGTGTGGTCTTTGACGAATATGCTTACCCAGAAAGTCGGTAGCCCAGGTATTCTTCTATCAATGAGCTTTCATGAGCAACTAGCATCAAGATAATGTGCAAACACGTTATCCCCCTTACATTTCTTTAACTTATATTCGAACCGGCGCGCTATGGCGTATATTGCGAGCGACAACTTAAGGTTTGCCTTGTCGGGGTACCTCTCTCCAACATATGGCTCGGGGGAATTCAAAAAGTAGGTTGCTTGAGCTTTCAGTGTTTCGAAGTTGAGAACGTATTCATCTGCCTCGTCACAGTCAAATTTCTCCGATGGTTCCTCGCAGTTGGTACCAGCTACCCAGTCATTCGCAAAATATATTTCCTCGTATGGGTCATACGTGTCGAAAGCATACCCGTCTTCATGACTGTATGTACAAGGAGTTAAAAAATTAGTACTCGTAAAAGGACCAAAACATACACGTATTCCGATTTATACGCGTGCATGAACACGTGTGTGAGATAGTAATACACGCGAAAAGCATATAAACCACGTACACTTTCATAATTTTTTTACATGTGCGTAGTCTATAAATACTCGTGAAAATAAGTTTAGACACGTATGTAGAATTTTATACACACGCATCTTATAATTATACTCGTGCTTCTATAACTTACCCCTCGGCCTCCGGTGTGAGTCCGTTAATAGGCATCTCTTGGACCACTTGAGTTAATTCTTTGTCTCCGCTGGGACATGGTTCAAGAGGTGTATTCAGATCAATACCGTGCAGTATGTGGGGAATAGTTGTTGGCTCTAACAGCGAGATGTCGTTGTTCGACCTGAGACATGCATTAGAAGGCGAGCAAACTACCTTATTCTTCAGTGAGCAAGGGACGAGATGCATACCTTGAGTCATCCGCCACTTCTACAGTAGAGGCGAATACTCTAACGATTGTGCATGATTGTCGTGCAAGAAGACGAAAGAGTTGGGCCATGTCATTGTCGTCGTCTAGACGACTATATGGTATATGTGAGGACCTGTCCCTCTATTCTTGTAGCTCGTTGCTGACCACAAGGACAATTTGATAAATTACGCCTTGTCGGTTAGTTTCTCACCCGCGTGCGCGCACAACCTCTGATGGATGGTTGTGTTCGACCAGATCCGTTTGGGAGGTTTTTGACCTGTGGATTGATCCAGCCAGTCTTGGATCGATCGGACTTGGTGTGTTGGATCGATCGGACTTGGTGTATTGGATCGATTGGACTCGGAGTTGGATCGATCGGACTCGGAGTTGGATCGATCGGACACTGTGGGATTGTCGGTGGAGTTGCGAGGACGGCCGTCGTGGCCGTCGCTCTCCACTGTCAGGGAGAGGATACTTTCTCTCCTCTACTCCCCCTTTTCCCTGGCCTTCCCGGCTTTCTCCAGCCTTTTCTTCCTCTTCCCCCTCTTCTCCTTCTCTTATTCTTCCTTCTTCTTTTCTTCTTCTCCCGCGGAGCTCTGTTTCTTCCCCAGTCTTTCGGCAGCTCCTTCTCCTTCGCCGTTCTTTCTCCTCCGGCCACCATTTTGGGAGCTTAGAGGCTCGTTGGAACTGTGGCGGCGTGAGGAAGATCCCTGGCGTGGTTTGGAGCTTGGTTAGCGGCTGTTTAGCGGGGAATCAGCCGAGGATTAGCATTGCGGGTAGGTGTTCTACCTACGTGACTTGTTTAATGAGTTTCTCTTAATCTAGACATTAGAACTTGCTGTTTTTTGTGTTGATGGATTTCTCTTGCTTAGTAGAATTTCTGGTATAAGTTTCATGAGCTTTGGTTGAGATTTTAGTAGGATTTATACATGTTTAATCTAGGATTTTCCGGTTTCTGCTGTTCTTGAAGAACAGCCGGCTTGCGGCAAGTTTTCCGATCAGTACGTGCATATGCTTGGGTTGTGATAAACATAGAAGTTGTAGATCTCTGAGTTATCTCTCAAACCCAACTGATTTCATATTTTTCTGATTTTTCTATGATTTGTTATGAATTTATTACTGGAGGGCTGCGTTGCAGCAAGTACTTGGTAAGTTAGAGTTGGATCGATCGGACTTGCGAGTCCGATTGATCGGACTATAATTGGTAAGTTAGTTTGATTAGCGGTTTTGATTAGTGTTTTTCCGTTAATCTAGCCGTTGGATGATTCTGGATTTTGGATATGTTGATCCATGCATATAGATATACTGGAGGCTAGGTTGGATCCCAAATCCGACGTCGGTTGGACGTCGGATCGACGGATCAACTAACTGCTGTGTAGAGAATGGTTTTCTTATTCTTGAGCTTTTCCGAGTTGGATCGATCAGACTACTAGTAGGATCGATCCATGCAAGTTGGATCGATCGGACTTCAGGTAGGATCGATCCATGGATATGTTGGATCGATCCAGGTTACACCCAAGATGGTCTGTTCATTGAGGGCTGTCGGATCGATCTATGGGTATGTTTGGATCGATCCAGGGTTTCCCAGGAACAGTATCTGAGGGTAGCAGAGAATGGCATGTTAGTGATATTGCTATAACTGTTGTTTGTTATCGCTTTGTGGTTGAACCGGGAGTGTGATGACTCCCGGGATTGTGTAGAATAAATGGGCCATGGGTTATGCCCTTGATCCTTTATCGCTTTGTGGTTAACCAAGGGAGTCATTAACCCTCGGGAATGCTTAGTATAAATGGGCCATGGGTTATGCCCTTGATCCTTTATCGCTTTGTGGTTAACCGAGGGAGTTATGGACCTCGGGAATGTTTAGTATAACCGGGCCGTAAGTATGCCCTTTGATTGTTGCTTGTTTATACTGTTGCATGCATTGTTGTTAGTGTTGTTAGTCTGCTGTTTGGGGTAGTGTTAGCTCTGTTGCTTGGAGTACTGAGAGTTGGTTGTCATAACCACGGTTGTTCCGTAAAGTGTGGAGGTCCCGCTTGGGGAGGGGTGTCCTACATGTATCGTCATGTCCACCCTTTGTCAGGGAATGTCGGAGAGCGTCCACCCTTGAATAGTGGCTGTTGGAGGGATGTACTTTGGACAGGTACCCTTCGGGTTATTGACGGGATTTATGGGGTCCTTGATAGGCCTCAGCACTTGGCACAGAGTTAGTTTAGTTACAGTTTCCCCTTCCTTGTGTGTGACGTAGAGTAGAACCCTACTGAGCTTAGTGCTCATTCCTATCCGGGCGGCGTTTGCAGGTGCAGGTACCAACTCTCCTGCGGTTGGCCCCAGTTGCTCATCCTACGGTGGCGTGTCGACTTCAGGGCATGTTTGTGGGCTAGGATGGTTTCCGCTGTGCTTTTTCAGGAGACTACTGATAATGTAACTTCTTTTTGAGTTTTATACATCTTTTAATAAATGAGGACTGGTTTATGTAAATTTAATGTAACTCTGTTTTATGTACAGTTTTATAATAATATGAGTTGTTAGATTTACTTCTGTCCTCTGACTGCTTGATGCAACTGTTTCCGCCAGTTGCTGTTAGTAGATGTAGAAACCCCCCCCCCCCCTCGTGTCCCGGTCCAGGTGG
Source organism: Narthecium ossifragum (assembly GCA_963920575.1). Lineage (NCBI taxonomy): Eukaryota > Viridiplantae > Streptophyta > Magnoliopsida > Dioscoreales > Nartheciaceae > Narthecium > Narthecium ossifragum. Next base: position 14,270,658 of record OY986964.1, on the reverse strand, counting down.
GTCTTCCGGGCCGGGGCGCGACAGTATATATGGATCGTCGGGTATCTCATATATTAAGAACAACTCAACATCAATAGGAGATAGATTGCTGAGAACGTAGAATTGAGCCTTCAATTGAGCAAGAGTAAGGTCCGACGAGAACTCGTCGATCGTGGAAGTACCCTCCAAATAATATGGATTGTGTTCATGATTTATAACATATCCGTTGAAGTGGTAATGTAGTGGAACGCTTCTCATTGCCTTGCATGTGTGGAGAGCTCTCTCCGGTGAACTATTTTGACAAAGAAAACTGAGATGCCCGAAGGTAGAGAAGAGGAGGCAGTGGAAACGGAGGAGAGAAGAGTGGAAAGGGAGAAGAGAAGATGAGGCAATGGAAAGGGATGAGAGATGAAAGAATAAGAGAGAAGAGTGGAAAGGGAGAAGAGAAGAGGAGGCAGTGGAGAGGGAGAAGAGAAGATGGCTGGAGGAACTATATCCGGCGGGAGGGAGGAAGAGGCTTCGGGAAGAAGCATCCCTAATGCGACGAGAGGTTTTTCCTTTTTTTTAACCAAAAATAGAAGATGCATTAAATGCGATTATGATGAGGAGAAACAGGATGCATGTTGGCATGGCCATCCATGGCATGGAGGGGAGGCGTAAAATCGGGATTTATATGGTTAGAGGTCCTTTGTTGCAAAATATTAGTGGGGGGTCTCAATCTGCCAAATGTGGACATTGAGGTCCAATTTGGAAAAATCTTCAGATCATGGGGCGCAACATGGAGTGTAACCATCAGAGGTTATTGGATCATGGGAAGTTATGCTCTTAAGCATTGTATAAATAGCTTATGAAAGAAGAGAATTGGAAACAAACCGAATACAACTCTATAAATGAATTATCTTTTATTTCCATTGTTTCTTCTTCTACCTAGGAGTAGTGTACTGTTCCTTCTACCCTAGGAGTAGCATAACCAACACTCTTTCTACCTAGGAGTAGCATAGCCTTACTCTATATAGTAGTAGGAGTAGCCATTAATCTACCTAAGAGTAGTAGTCTCCAACCTTCCATAGGAGTAGCCACATCTATATCATAGACTTTAGATTTAGAACTTCGAAAAGTCCTTTTAATTGAGGCATGGTAGAACCCATCATCCTTCTGATCTTCTCCACGGTTGGCACCTCAAGTGCCTGGCGACCACGCGCCCATCGTCGGCGCATTCTATTTTTCTTATTTTTTCAGATAACAGTACCATATTGGTAAGTTAATATACTTGAGATATTAAATTTCTAAATAGCAAAGGTCATCTACTAAATTTATAATTCACATGTTTTACATGTATAAAATATAAAATTTAGCCAATAAATTAAGAAAAACCTCTTAAATTAGCAATCTTGAATGGATCCTCCCGCCAAAAGTTTGTCGTGACAATTATGACGGTTGGGAAGAGAACACCGTCAAAAGTCGTGCCTCGCCACCAATGTCCACGTGGTCCCTCCGCCCCGTTCAAACCAGATCCCGCGCCGCGCCAAAATCCAACCCGCCGGATAACCCGGGGCCGATGCCCCACTCCACCGACCATTCCTACGTGCGCACGTGTCCCTCTCCGATTACGTGGCACCCCTGTTTACCGCGCAAGCTCAACCGACGGCCGTGGTGCGGCTCACATCCCGCCGCATTCAATGCCTCCCCGCCATCTCCGCCGCAGTTCCGATCATGAGGACTGCGTGTGAGATCGTGGTCGTGCGTCGGTATCCGGACCGGGATTTAATCGGGTTACGGATCCTGGGTCCCACCAGCAACCGATAACGAACTCTTTTTAACCCGACTACCCGGATCCACTAAAGTAGCAGTGCAGTAGTGCCGGGTGAGTGGGACGGTGGAATTGTCATGGAGACGTACGCACGCCCACGCACATCACGCGGCGGCGCACGTGGTATCCGACGGTGATTCACGTGACCGTCCCCTCCCACCGCCTTGTCCACTCGTAACTCGACACGTCAGCAACTCCGGCCGTCCGTGAATTTAACAACTAGATCCTTGTCTCCGACAGCTGTGGCGATTTACAGGCCGTTGGATCCCTTAGATCCGGTGGACTGGTACCGTTGGTCTTCCGTCGCGCCGTAGTCCACGCCGTGGTCATTAGGGAAGGAATCTTATCTCAATGAAGATTCTTAATAGCCTTCAAACCTAAATTTGTCCTTGGCTCAGCTTCAAAATCTCCGTTTGGGCACATCCGTACCTGCACAACGGATGCGCGACAAGTGGAAGTGTCATACGTGGCACGACTCAGGCCGTCGAAGTGCGTGATCAGAGAGATTATAGCTGGCGGGTTCGGGCAGCGTGCTGCCCGTGGCATGTGATCGTCCTATTGGAGTCCAGGCGTCGTTTCGAGCTTTTAAAAAATGGGGGAAACTAATATATAAGAGCTCGAGGCGTGGGCTGTGACTGGTTAGCTGCTGCTGCTGCGCGTGCTGCTTCCAAAGTTTCTTTTTCTAGAGAGAGAGAGACAGACAGATTAGACGAGGAGATTGGGGATTGGTTCCTTTTGAGGCGATTGGCGTGGCTTTTGGAGCAGGGGATTTGAATCTGGAAGAAGGGGAGGGGGATTGGGTTTGATTTGGATGATGGAAGTGGCGGGATCGATGGATGAGTACGAGAAACTCGTCAGCAGGATGAACACCCCCAGGTATTCATCCTTCTCCTTTGTTCGTTTGATAAATCTTGCTTTTGAACTCTATATATTTGTATAGTGTTGGGTTCATCATCAATCAAGCTTTTTCCTCAACGTTGATCCGATTTTCTTTTTGTTTTTACTTAGTTTGATTTGAATTTTCGCACGGTTGCCATCTTCTTGATTTCGACTTTATTTGCTCTGTTTTCATCGTGTTTTATGGGTTTTTCTTGATCTTTTTCACGGCCAAGCTTCGATTTTTCGTGCCAGTTTCCTTTCCACGCTAATGGTTCTCCGGTCTTCTTCTCAGGGTCGTCGTCGACAATGCCGTCTGCGCCACCGCGACTCTCGTCAAGGTAAACCCATCATCTATGGAAGTACCAATAGCAGTAGATCCGCTTACTTCGAATCTTTTTATAGGAAAGATTAAAGCTTTGCAACTCTCTGTAAAACCCAACAGGTGGACAGCGGTAGAAAGCATGGGATGCTCCTGGAAGCAGTCCAGGTCCTCACCGACCTCAACCTCTCCATCAATAAGTCCTACATCTCCTCCGATGGCCGCTGGTTCATGGACGTCTTCCACGTCACCGACCGCCATGGCCACAAGGTCATCGACGACCGCGTCATCTCCCAAATCGAAAAGGTTGGACATCCCAATCACCCCAACAAACCTCAAAAAAGAATCGATAGCAATATAGTTTTCCCAATTCTTACCCAAATTTGTTTCAAAAATCCAGTCTTTGGGTTCGGGGAGTGCTGCCGAATCCAGCAGCCTTCATGGGCTAACAGCTCTAGAGCTCACCGGAGCCGACCGCCCTGGCCTTCTTTCCGAGGTGTTTGCAGTCCTAGCGAACCTCCAATGCACGGTGGCGGAGGCCAAAGTGTGGACCCACAACGGCCGGATCGCCGCTATGATCTTTGTAAAGGATGCAGACACCAATTCCTCCATTGAAGACGCTCAAAAGGTCAATCTCATAGAGATGCGGTTGCGCAATGTGCTTAAAGGAGACGACGACGGCCGAGGCGCCAGGACAGCCTTGTCGATGGCCTCCATTGCCCACGCCGAGCGCCGGCTTCACCAGATGATGTTCGCAGATCGTGACTACGAGCAGCCATCGTCATGCCCTTCGTCGGCATCGTCGCCGTCGGTCTCAGTCCAGAACTGGGTCGAGAGGGGTTACTCCATTGTCAATGTGCAGAGCCGGGACCGGCCGAAGCTTTTGTTCGATGTTCTGTGCACGCTTACTGACATGGAGTACGTTGTGTTTCATGGAGTTATCGACACAGATGATGACCGAGCTCATCAAGTATGATCTCTATTGCATTCCTCTTTTATTGTTATAAAAATTTGATCTTTCTAATCTATACGTTGGATGTGTGTAGGAATTCTACATAAGGCACGCAGATGGGAGCCCCATAAGCTCAGAAGCTGAGAGGCAGCGTGTGGTTCAATGCTTGCAAGCCGCCATTGAACGGAGAGCATCCGAGGTACCACTACGATCTCTATCAGCATTGCTTGGTTCTGTTCCTGAGTAAAGGGATGGAAAAGAAGGAGGACATTGATTCCTTATTGAATCATATGATTCTGTTAACTATAAAAGATTAAAATGGGAATTTTTGGGTGGCAGGGGTTGAGGCTGGAGTTGTGCACGGTGGACCGGCCGGGGCTTCTCTCGGAGGTGACCAGGACATTCCGCGAGAATGGTTTATCAGTGACAAGAGCAGAGGTCTCCACAACGGATCAAATGGCAGCCAACGTATTCTTTGTCATGGATGCCGCCGGCAATCCGGCTGACCCCAAAATGATTGATTCAGTCCGGGAGAACATCGGACTTGGGTGTCTGAAGGTGAATGAGGACCTCCGGCCACGCGTATTCCAAAAGACATCTGGTTTTAGATCTCCGGGAGAGGATGTCTCCGGCGGCGGCAGCGGCGGGCTCGGCCTGTTCTATCTGGGCAGCTTTGTAAGGAGGAATCTATACAACTTGGGTCTAATCAGATCCTGTTCTTAGTCGCAGATGAAAAACCGCCATCAAGATCTAATATTTTCCAGCTGAGCGTGGTTTGTTTGTACATTAGAAATAGGATAGAAAGCCGGGAGAGGCAGCAAGGAAAGGATCCAGCGATCAGCTGTGAAACTTGTGGGGTTACTATTGTGTGAGAGTAGGTGGGGGAGTTTGGTGGTGTGTCGGGCATTTTAAGTTCAAGTTGCTGGCTGGGTGTGACAGCTCGGTAGTAGATGCTTTGGTGGCTTGTTTTCTTCATTCGTTCAAGTTTGTCGGACACTTACAAACACACGGCTCTGTACATAGTAAACTTTATTCTGTTCTTTGAATTGTTAGTAGTAAGAATGTTTGCCTGACTTGGTTTTAAGTTAGATATTTCTGGAATTCTTTTTCCTGGTTTGGTTGGGTTTGTTGTGGTCTTCAACAAGAACTTACCTGCTATGTATGATTAGGTTTAGGGATGGCAACGGGACGATGTTTTTTCAATCCAGCCCCACCTTATTAGGAGAAAACTTGATCCAAACTTATCCCATGAGCTGTTGCGGGGTAGTTTTCTTATCCCAACCACATCCCATTTATAAATATTAGAACCCTTCCACACCCCCACATCCCTCCGCACCATCTCCCTTCATACAAGATGTTTTTTTTAAAAAAAATTGAATAGGTATTAATAATTAAAAATTATACTTAAAACACAAAACACAATTCATTTTATATTAAAATATGATCACTAATTATATTCAGTAATTATAAAATTTTAATCATGCTTAATCACCAATTTTTTCATGACATAGAAAAAATCGCTAATTTTTTATATCCTATTCATACAACCAAATGCAATATGAACTAAATTCAACACAAATTTAAATTTAGACTATAAAGTAAAAGCAACACAATAAGAGATAAGAATCAAATAGTTATATGATGTCTAATACGACGTCTCCTAATTTAGTATAACACGACATATAAGTTTCCCCGTTATATATTAACTTCTTGAGACCTCCACATGTATATCATTAATTCACTTGTATAAGATACTAGGTGGTGGGTTTACATATACTCATCCCTGCCCAATATGTATAACGGGTTTGTCCCATTTATTTTGACCCATCCTATTAACCAAGTTATCACCCCATTGGGACGCCCTGGATGGGTCGGGTCAGGTTGAACGGGTTGTGTCACGCTCGGATCGGGAAGTGAGCCAACCTAACACCAATCAACATGTGATGTAAGATTTATATATCCAAATCCATCGCTAATCTGAACAATTTAAAGACGAGAGCATACAAGCAATTAAATATTACATTTCTCCAAATTACATTAATGAATGATACAAACTTTCTCAAATACAACAAACGGGACTTTATATAAATTCTTCATAAAATAGAAAAAATTAGACATCATGATTTAGAACTGTAATTCAAGCCATAGAAGAAACTACTCAAAGATCCAAAATTCTAGATCTCCCCCAAAACTCCACGCCATCATTTAGAAGGCCATCTGAAGAGGGAACTGCATTGGTACCTGCATCGCCGATGTAGCCCAGGTAGGGTGAGCAACAATGCCCAATAGAGTTCTACTCTAATGTCACACATAAAGGAAAGGCAACAATAAGAGCGTATGACTTCTCCACGGCCCTAGATCGGGATACACGTGCTCTCACATCACACCGCCCCTCATTCTCAGTCACGGCATGAACAATGACGCACGTGGGAGGGAAACACCAAAACACCAATGCCCCCCAACCCCTTCCTAACCACCACACCTAAGAGAGAATTTATAAACGGAAATGACAACCGAGATGGAGCTTTCGCCAAGTTCACTGGGATCGGAAGTCGCAACACGCCAACTAAACCTCAAACATAATAAACTCAAGGTCGACTACACAATAATCCCAAATGATAGTACAATCGATCTGATGAAAACAATCACGCCCCAAGCCTCAACTAACTAAACCCCGGTCATAAAGCTAGATCCGGGCTACACGAGACCCCCGAATCGACGATAATCCTATCGTCTGCATCCTAACCCTAATTCTTTTAATGCAACCAATTATACATGAGCCTACACAATCAACTAGGTTAGGTGTTTCTATATGACATTTTATCATACAAGTAAAGTATAGCATGCAGGTCGCACCCCGACCTGCGTAGGCCCAACCGGGCCGGGCGACGCGAACCGGAACCTAACCTACTACGGAAAATTTTGACGAGGTTTCCCTATAATCATAGCTGTCTCCCTAGCAATTCATAATCATCCTGTATTATACAATCAATCACAAACCTCAAAGACTGAAACTGAATATATACAAATCCTCAACAGGGTAAAACTTATACAATTCTCTCTCGTAGGAGGCTAACTAAGCAAACGGGTAGAACTGACGATCGCCGCACCTCAAGCACCGCCAGACGCCGCCACGTCACCAAACACCTGTCCGGTAGGGGCGACCGAAGAAGAGTTAGCGCCAACACCTGCAAAACGCAGCCCGGGTAGGAGTGAGCACTAAGCTCAGCAGGGACACTACACTACGACACTCACAAGGGAGGGAACACAACAGTGCCACCCCAAGTCTACCCTAGGTGTATACAATGGTCTCATAATCCTACCGGAAGTCCGTGAACGCATGCCCAAAACACTGCAGACTCTCAACAGGACACTGAACACTGTTTAACGGGCGAGGACACCGCTGGGCAGACACACCTCCACCCAAAAGTCAAGAACACCGGACATCGGCTACACCTCAGATTCAACTTGGAGTCGACACGACCTCTAAACATCAAACCAAATGTATTCATGTCATCTAACCCTATCATCGAAAAATCGACTGAATACTACAAATCGAGTCCTGGACCAAGCTACTCGCAACGGTCTTAGAGCTAGATCCGGACTACCCGAAAGCCCCGGATCGGCGATCAACCCATCGCCAACGTCCTACACAGATGCAACTAATGCACAAAACAATGCATGTTATGAGCACACGCAAGAATATACAGATAAGCATGCAACAATATGTGATTGTATTTCAAACAAGGTCTAGGCACGGCACCCTGCCGGCCCGGGGTGGTGAATAGGTAAGTAAGGTCTAGGAGCTGCTACAGTGTTACTGATCGCTCACAAACGTTGTCGTTAAAACGTTGTAAACTCAATCAAATATTAAATTTATATCCTTGTTCAATCACTAAACTACTAGGTAGATATAGCGGTGAAGTTCGGAATCGATCCTCAGGGAAAACGTTGAAAAGCAAAATCAATTCTCAAAACCCTAAAACTAAGCAAAAGGATCAAAGATAGGATAGAGTTATCTAAACTAATAAAGAAAAGAGATAAAATATTGATCAATTTGAATCAATGGATAAGTGACTTAGGTATTACCCAATCCGCCCTAGTTTCGCATTCAATCTTCTCTAGTTATCCTCTTGTTCCCTTCTCTAAACATTATGAATCCACAGCTTCTTAAGCTTACATGAATCCCTAAAATAAGGTTTATGTTTCCAACGGCATAATCTATCTTTGTTTAGCATAAATCATCTTTGGTCCTACGATTACATTAAATTATTCTACTCCTAATGACCTTAGCATGACTTATCTTCACGTAGCATAGACTATCTCAAAGGTAAACCAAAAACCACATGAAAACCATCCTATGAATCTCTACAATCAATCACAGAAATCATGTAGGACTGAAAATACGTCAAGGAACTCTGTTCCCTCAACTCTATTAACAATAAAAAGCAAATTCATAGGATCATGTCTTGAGAAGAATACAAGATTCAAACCAAAGAAGATAGAAAACTATGCTAGGGTTTCATGAATAATCCTAAGTACAATAACTAGCAACTCATCTTTTGGATGAAAGCCATCGGATTGGAGTAGGAAGCTGTCACCATCCACATCCTCTCCTTCTTCTTCTTCCTCCTCCAAAGATTGACAAAAAGATGAGAAGTTTTGCTGGAATAACCCCTTTTTATAATAATAACCCTTAATCCCGGAATTAGGGTTATGGCTAAGTTGAGTTGGACCTCTAGTACAACTCGGAATTCCTGGTTCAACCCTGACAGCTTCTTCCAATCGCGACTGGGCTCAACCGGTTCGGAATTTGAGAATGAGTCCAACACAAAAGATGTAGATTTGGAAGTCTTCTGTCCTCTCCCGAAGAGTTTGCAATATTTGAACTTATCTAGAATATTTAGCGAATATTCTCCCCGGCGTCGACGGACCAGTCTTCCAGCAGCTAAATATCTTCATCTTCTTCGAAACTGCTATCAATCCATCAGGAATCTCCAAACGTGTCCAACATGAAAATTGTACGTCTTGATGTGTTCCAGATGTCATTAAAATTTCAGAATATTTGGACATAAGGATAATTTCTGGTGAATATTGTGCTAACAGTCGACAGAGCAGTGTATTTCAGCATATTAACCGAATTTCTTGCATTTCTTCTCAAAGCATGATTAAACCTGAAATCAACTAACAAACTATCAAATAAAAATACTCTAGGCCTAACAAAGGTAAATTAAGGGGTCTAATTACGAATATTAGTGACTCATCACACCCCCCAACTTGCACTTTGCTAGTCCTCGAGCAAAGAAAATATAAAAAGAAAGTAATAAATCTAACTAGCCACTTTCGTAGGTCTCACGATTGCACTTAGCATGTGCAACAAGCCTTTAAACCCCTGGGTTACCCCAGTGGAGGAGTTATAGTCTCCTGAGGGTTTTCAGGGATGACACCCACAAATATCAATACATTCCCTTGAATATATCATTAGAAATCCATCATAATATTCATTAACTCTAATGCATGAAATAGAAAGCCTATCCATGAATTCATCCTTCAACTCACAGTCACATAAAAATATGGTAAATCAAAACATGTCATAACATATTTCCAACACTTCAACATATTTAATCATGATTAAGACTAACTTTAACACTCCTGTGTGTGATTGGGGTTCCACATGTTTCAGAGCATCAATTATATCTAAACACTTCAACTATTCAAGATCACAATCCTATCCAAGCACATATCTTCCACTTATCACATAGCAATATCTTTCTTTTTTTTTCCTTTTCTTTTCTTTATTTTTATTTTTATTTATATATATGACATGTGCCATGTTATGATTTCTTAAGCTTTCTTCATGGTCTATGTAACGAGGTTCAAGCCAGTGACTCCCAAACCAGACGGTTTTAGGGCACTAAGTGTAGAACACTCTTCAGACTCTAATGCTCAAACCATGAAGGCTACAAATCATAACTAGTCATTTTTTTTTGTGTAAGGAAATTCAACCGTTTTACGCGAACACCACGCTGGCTAGGCACACTGCCCGGTTACTAAGTTGAAAATCCCTTTTTTTTCGCATACTCAGATAATTGCATGTGTTCATGTATTTTCTGTGTCATGATAAAGAATTGTAAATCTATCCTAGTATCATGTTTCGAATCTAATATCAACCCCTTAACATGTGGAAGTGAACATGTGCATTAGGATATGTCGAGTTATCCTTAGATCATGGTAAAAGTGTTAAAGTATAGAAATAATGTCATGCATAGCAAAATTTACTATTTCCTATATGACATACACGTCTCAGAATAATTCATAAAATAAATTTCTAAAACATGCACCTTTGTCAAATCATATCATAATTTCATCCTTTTGACATATTTCAAGGGATGTATAATATTTGGTTACCAGAAAATAAAAATAGAAATATATGAGCATGAAATTTATGAATGCTACCCCCAACTTAAATGTAATTGTCCCCAATTACACTAAGTCACAAAAATAAATCAAGAAGTAAAGGGTAGAAATAACCATCATGAACGCCTTAGAAATAGATTTCTCGCTCTTCCAATTTTAGTTTAGGCACCACCATCATAGAATAAATACTTCCTTCCCCACCATAACCTGTCCCACAATTATATACCTTTCCAAAAAGATCAAATATAACAAATAAAAGTCCAAAAAGGTATTAGAATCATAGAAAATTTCGACAGAGTCTCCTTTGTATTTTCATGATATATTAATCCGTACAAACATTCATCACATAAAAATATAACATGTACAGATAAATAGTAACGGAGAGAATACATCAAAATTAATCTTCTAGACATCACAGATAAGGAAATAAAGAACCAAAATATCCAAGCAGAGCATAAAATTATTCGTAATGTGCAGTATGGTCGTTCTCATCCATGGTCTGCAGCCCGCGGCGAGATCAAATTCGAAATTAGCGGAGATAGGGAAAAGTGAACACCCGTGAATGCTCTGGGATGTCTGGATGACTTGACTATACAGATTATGGTCCTGATTGAAGTTCTGTATCGTCCGATCGAAAATATGAGCTTTGGAGCACCTGGATCACGTCCAAGAAGAATCAGACGGCTGAGAGCTCGCCGGCGACGGATCGACGGTGAAAGCTCATCGCCGGAGGATAGGACCATGACAGGAAGAATCGTGGATGTCTAAGGAGTCCTCCAGTGACCTCTGATCTAAGAATAGTGGCTTCTAAGTGGCTGATCGGAGGTGATCGGCGCGGAGGAGGATGATTGCCGGAATTGGAATCCGATGGTCGGAGCTCCAATCAAGGACGAAAAGGGTTGAGGAAGCATCGCAGAAGGGTTAGGAAGCTTCCTATGGGGTTTGATTAAAGGATGGAGCTTCCAGGCGGCGGATTGAGGGTGGTCGGAAAGGTGGAAATCGACGGCGGTAGAAGTCGATGATCCCGGCGGCAAGGAGGTGTTTTGATTGTGGAGGAAGCTTCGTGGTGGCATGAGGAAGGTTATGGAGGTGGTTTGGGGCGGTGAGCGGCCGTGAATGGCGGTGAAGACGACGGCGGGGGGGCTCACCGGCGTCGGAAAAAAAGGTGGCGAGGGACATGAAGGACGGGGATGAATAGGTGGAATGTTGGCGGAGGTATTGGTGGTATTTTTAGGGGTTGAGGGCGGCCGGAGAGTTAGCGACGGGCGGCAGTGGTCGTCGACTCGGGGACGAGCCGACAAGCCGGGACGATGAGCCGCGGGTGAAGGAGAGAGCGGGAGGAGAGAGAAAACTTAAAGAAAATTCGGAAAAATAGAAAAAAAAAAGGGAAAAATTGAAAAAAAAATCATGGAAAATCCTGAAAATTTAGGAAAATACGGAAAAAATTATAAAACTTGGGTTGCCTCCCAAGAAGCGCCCAATTTTGAGTCATTCGCTAGACTCTCTCGAAACAATATTTAGGAGCCCGATGATTCCATGTGAAGAAATACATGACCCGAATCATGGTGAAGGTATGCAGACATGCTTCATCAAAGAATAAAAAGAAGTCCTTAGCAAGCAAAATATATATAGAACTGGAAATTTTGATATGATCTTTGATGAAGGGACGATAGGCTTTGGGATGGTCTTCACTCATAACAATGTTCTCCTCCTCACAAAGTTCAACTAATGGGGATGATATTAAAGGTAGAATCTCAACTTGAGGCTCTACACAAGGAATATTGCTAACACCCTCATCCGTATTATGTTTATCCCTAATAGGCATATCATCATTATTCAACGCATCATGTAAAAGTTCGACTTCAGGTTCCCGATAGGGGGTCTCACTAATATGCTCATTCTCATTATGATCATTGTAACTAGACATATTATCATCATTCAACTCATCATGAACAACCGGCAATTTCTCACAACAATCCTCATCATCACTATCATCAAAAAAACTTGCTTCATAAGAATGACCGAAATACATATAAGGCCCAGAATATATAACCGGGTAGCATTCATCAACATCATCAATCGTATCATCCAAAATCGGCAAAACAATATTTTTAGCAGCTGGTAAAACATTGTCAATAGCATCATGAACTGGCAAAGCATCACAAGCATTATCATCACACATAGGAGGAACATAATCATTCCCATAATCATCATATGAATCCACCATACAAGCTAATTGTCTAATTTGTGTCTCCAGTTTAGCAATGGATTTGGTATTAGAATTACGTTGGTTCTCTATTCTCAACACATTATTTTGTATTTTGGAAATATCATTTTTTAGGTCACTTCTCATTCCACTAAAATTTTCATCTATGGCTAGAAGGATGGAACTCAAAGTGGGTTCAGAGGTGGTTTGGATCGGATGAGCTGAAGTTATATTCTGTGGATAACATGAAGGATATTGTTGTTCAAAACTATATGCAGAATTTTGGGTTGGTGTTTTTATATTCCATGGTTGAACGTTAGGAGGTTGATAATATTTGAATTGCCAACTAGGGTATGTATAGTCTCTACAATCCTGATTATAAGGATATAAATTTGAATTATATGCTAGATTTGAGAAGCCATATGTGTCATTGTAAGCGGGTTCATAACCAAAAGGTAAATCATCATTGGACATGGCACCCGGTGGCATATAAAAATTAGCCATGCATGCAAGATCATATAAATAAGGACCACACCAAAGATAAGAAATACAAACAGTGGGCTGGTCCAAGAGACGACTGTCGCTGATACGTGCTTTTGTGCGACTTGCAGAAGCGTCTCAAACAGCTAGATAAAATAACTCGGAGTTTAGAACAAGCTCACCTGACTACACAGTCCCGATCGGTCGCTCCCGTGTCCGACCGATCGCTCTTGGCGATGGGTTGCAGGTCCAAGTCCGAGAAAATCAAATTTAGTAGCTGTAAAGATCAGAAAAATTGTCAGAAAATCCTAAAAAGTGTAAAATAAAGAAAGGGAGAAATAAGAAAGATGAAAACCTAACTAACCAAAGAAAAAGAGTCAAGAGAAAATCAATTAGTTAACCGTCGAATTCCCCGGCAACGGCGCCAAAAATTGATCGCTCACAAACGTTGTCGTTAAAACGTTGTAAACTCAATCAAATATTAAATTTATATCCTTGTTCAATCACTAAACTACTAGGTAGATATAGCGGTGAAGTTCGGAATCGATCCTCAGGGAAAACGTTGAAAAGCAAAATCAATTCTCAAAACCCTAAAATTAAGCAAAAGGATCAAAGATAGGATAGAGTTATCTAAACTAATAAAGAAAAGAGATAAAATATTGATCAATTTGAATCAATGGATAAGTGACTTAGGTATTACCCAATCCGCCCTAGTTTCGCATTCAATCTTTTCTAGTTATCCTCTTGTTCCCTTCTCTAAACATTATGAATCCACAGCTTCTTAAGCTTACATGAATCCCTAAAATAAGGTTTATGTTTCCAACGGCATAATCTATCTTTGTTTAGCATAAATCATCTTTGGTCCTACGATTACATTAAATTATTCTACTCCTAATGACCTTAGCATGACTTATCTTCACGTAGCATAGACTATCTCAAAGGTAAACCAAAAACCACATGAAAACCATCCTATGAATCTCTACAATCAATCACAGAAATCATGTAGGACTGAAAATACGTCAAGGAACTCTGTTCCCTCAACTCTATTAACAATAAAAAGCAAATTCATAGGATCATGTCTTGAGAAGAATACAAGATTCAAACCAAAGAAGATAGAAAACTATGCTAGGGTTTCATGAATAATCCTAAGTACAATAACTAGCAACTCATCTTTTGGATGAAAGCCATCGGATTGGAGTAGGAAGCTGTCACCATCCACATCCTCTCCTTCTTCTTCTTTATCCTCCAAAGACTGACAAAAAGATGAGAAGTTTTGCTGGAATAACCCCTTTTTATAATAATAACCCTTAATCCCGGAATTAGGGTTATGGCTAAGTTGAGTTGGACCTCTAGTACAACTCGGAATTCCTGGTTCAACCCTGACAGCTTCTTCCAATCGCGACTGGGCTCAACAGGTTCGGAATTTGAGAATGAGTCCAACACAAAAGATGTAGATTTGGAAGTCTTCTGTCCTCTCCCGAAGCGTTTGCAATATTTGGACTTATCTAGAATATTTAGCGAATATTCTCCCCGGCGTCGACGGACCAGTCTTCCAGCAGCTAAATATCTTCATCTTCTTCGAAACTGCTATCAATCCATCAGGAATCTCCAAACGTGTCCAACATGAAAGTTGTACGTCTTGATGTGTTCCAGATGTCATTAAAAGTTCAGAATATTTGGACATAAGGATAATTTCTGGTGAATATTGTGCTAACAGTCGACAGAGCAGTGTATTTCAGCATATTAACCGAATTTCTTGCATTTCTTCTCAAAGCATGATTAAACCTGAAATCAACTAACAAACTATCAAATAAAAATACTCTAGGCCTAACAAAGGTAAATTAAGGGGTCTAATTACGAATATTTAGTGACTCATCAGTTACCACCACCAACTGTCAGCAGTCCACCACAACACCTGCATCGGGAATCAACCCCGCAAACAACAGCTCGTAGATATCACAGATAAAGCCCTCGGCGCACGCTGGCATGCAAGGCTAAGGAAAGCTGTAGGGCTACCCGCCCGTTTATTCTAAACATCCCGGGAATCATCACTCCCCCGGTTCACCGCTGCCCCTATTATAGGACTAACATGCTTAAACATATGTACCAGGTATAAGACAGTAAAGAAAACCGTCATACAAAGCCCCGCGGGTAAAAGCCACTTGAAAACACCCCTCAACCACTAAGAGATTGATCTCCCTTCCCAAGGAGATCGATCTTCTTAGTACTTGGGAGAAAACTCGTCCCTGTCAACCGAAGGAGATCGATCTTCTCCACCACAAGGATTGATCTTCTTAGTGACATGGAACCCGCCACATCAGCCTATGCAAGGATCGATCTCTCTCCAGCCGAGGGATCGATCCTGGACGGGCTGGGCATGACATCCCACAAGGGATCGATCTTCCCTCAAGGGAGATCGATCCGAATGGGTTCTCCGGTGACCGGACGGTGAGAAATACCGTCGGAAAATACAACCAAATCCCCCAAAACTCTGGGATCTGGTAGATCAAGGAACCACGAGTCCAAAACCGGTGAAATCATGGAAAACAAAAATGTATTTTAACATATCTAAGCAAAAGATCAATATCAAACCGGAAAAACTCCAAAAACCCGAAAGATTGTAGGTAGGATCCCTACCTATGCAATAGCAGCTTCAATCCAAGCTACTAGGCCTTGGATCTTCCTCAAACGAAGCCAAATCCAGCAAGAACACGGCTCAAATCTCAGATTTTCCAAAAAAATCAAAAGAAAAGGTTTCGTTCGTTTTATAGACGAATGAACCGACTCAAGAGAGATCGATCTCTTTTGAGAAGAGATCGATCTTCCTTGCCAAATCGGGTTTGACTTTCTGGCACTGAGAGATCGATCTTCTAGTTAGGAAGATCGATCCCTTAGGTGCAGAAAGCTAGACTTGGGCTAAAACTGAAGCCTAAGCCCGGATCTTTCGATCCCGGATCCCACTAACCATTCTAGCCAAACATTACCACAAACATGGTCAGTGTGTGTACACGTGGGTGTGAAACAATCCGACAAGGCACAATTTACCAAATTGCCCTTGCGGTCCACAATGAGCCACAGGAGTAGAGGGACGGGTCCTCACAATACAACATGCCAACATAGAGCTAATTATGAAGTATAATAAAGGACTAAGTATTACATAAAATATAAAAGAGGCTAATAAGGCATAGAGTATATCATAACTAATATTATAAACCCATCAAAGGTTCACAAGCATCCAAGTTACGGAAAGTCAAGCTTACATATAACCATCCGCTCCTCATGACCGTACCTCCAAGTCATTCCATGTTATGAGTGTTTTGCTTGCAAGCATTTCAGGCTCGCGTGCTGGGTCGTTGCGGGTGGAACGCCGACGTGGGGGTCCCCTGGGACTTAGAGTCCTCCTTCGCAATGGTGGCGGAAGGGGATTCCAAGGTGCGAGTCCTAATCCTCCGGATGAGGAGCCGAGGTGATCGGCTTGAGTCAATGAGGTGAAATCGGGACATGGTGTAGCGGAAGGGGGAGTCGACTTGTAGGACGGCGTGGAACGGGTGCGGCGTGGTCGTGGCATGGGGCGGCCGATGGAGGTGCATGTGGGTGGTTGGCGTGATCACGGTGAGAGCGGTGGAGCGGGCTGGGCCTCGAAGATGAGGCATGTTAGTCCTAATATTGTTTTGATGAAGTCAAATTATGTATGATGATAAAACATAATTTTAATATTTATATCCCTTAATTTGGAAGTTGCTAAAAATCATATTTAGATGTTTTAGTACTCATAGTCGATGGATGGATCGATCACGGAGGTTAAAGATGTGATGGTCGATGTGGTTGTCGATGGGACAATCGACCACGGCCTATGTGAATAGATGTGGAGAAGCGACGGTCGAATGAGGCAACGACCATGGGAAGTGTTTCTCCTCACATAGCCTCACGGATGATGTAACGGCCGATGTCACGGTCGACCGTGAAGCTTGAAGGTCGATACGCGAATCGATCGCGGCTCAAGAAGAACGCGACAGACGATATGGCGGACGATGCGATGGTCGATCGCCAGTCAGAAATATAGCCGTTAGAGAGCCGTTGGAGAAGGAAAAAATAGCCGTTGGAAGGCTATTTGGAGGGCTTTGGTGTTCAGCTATAAAAGGGGAGATGCAGCAAACTTGCAAGGTGCCAAGGAGGGGCCAAGGGGAAGCTAAGGGATCATTGGAAAATCTTTGTAGCATGTTTATCCTCTTTATTTGTGAGCTTAACTTTGTAAAACTATTTCAAGTTGTGAAGTAGAATTTGAGAGAGAGATCAAATAGTGAGTTGGAGAGATTGTAAGGTTGCTTGGTGGATAGGTTTTCAAGCACCCGTAAACTTGGTGGAAATTTTGTAAGAGGTCTTGCAAGTAGTGGAAACTCAAGGAACACCTTTGAGTGAAGTGGACGTAGGCAAGGTTGGCCAAACCACTATAAAAATATGACGCAATCTCTCTAACTCTCATCTCTCATCCTTCATTTACTTGCTTTAATTATTACTCTATTCATTTAGAAGCATATGGTTTTATTAGACTCATCATCTCAAGGTTTCCATCATCGACTTTCTTTTATAAGGCCTAAGATCAACCCCCCTCTTAGACCTTCAGAGGCGGCACCGAAGGGGAGGCCGCGGGTGGCACGGGGCCGTGGTCGGGAGGAGGGTGCCATCGAAGGGGAAAGGGAGGGAGGCCGACTGTCACGCGTCAATTTAGAAAACCCATCCGGATTGGGACGGGAGAGACCTAAACTTGTTCAATTCATCTTTGGCACATCTATACAACATATAACACGACTAATTTAAACAATTTGATTTAGGGTCAAAACCGTAAATTTCTAACAATCTACTGATGATCACAAATTCAATTTATACATCTAAATATAATACAAAGTTTAATGATACAAATTGATCCTCAATTAAACATGTATACATAGATACAAATCCTCAAAGAGGGAAATTAGACATTTATACAATCTATCAAGATAAACTGGACCCCAACTCCTCATATACCTCCAGAGGTCGATGCACCGCCAAAAGCCTATCCAGCTTATGCTATAGAAGAAGAGCTTGCGTTTGCACCTACAAAATGCAGCCCGGGTAGGAGTGAGCGATAAGCTAAGTAGGGTTCTATTTTACGTCACACTGAACAAAGGAAATAATAACAGTGTTGCTTCTCTGCTGAAATCTAAGGTTGCCAAGGGTCCCTTAACCCAATCAATGTCCCAAGGGCTCTTATCATGAAACCTCTCTCTTGAACATGTTACCAAAAGGTAATGGAACAATAACATGCAGGATCACCCTTACCCAAGCATGATTCCCATGCTTGGAGACCCATATCGGGAACACATCGATAACCATCCTTAGGACTTGACCTTAGAGAATCGGCACTGTCACACCCAGACCCAGAAAATCCATTCGGTCATGGCCACCCGCGTACTTTGACTTCAACCTCAGTCAGCGTCGGTGGATGGAGCTGCTAGAGGAATACGACTTTCAGTTGTATTATCACCCTGGTAAGGCAAATGTCATAGCAGACGCTCTAAGTAGACATGCCAGAGATAGCAGAGCGACTTTGGCAGCGTTGTTGGCTCGAAAGTGGCAGATGATAGAGACGGTTAGTCAGTTCAGGCTCGACTTCGATGACTAGGTGTCAGGCGGTTTCCTCTTTGTTGTTCGCAACATCCCAGTTCTTCTAAAAAGGGTGTTAGAGGCAGAGTAGAGATTTGGAGCTCATGGAGATCGGTGCTACAGTCGGCACCGAGTACGCGATTGATGGCCGGATAATTTCAGCAGACGGCGATCGGCATCGAGTACGCGATTGAGGGCTGGACAACTTCAGCGGCAGTGTTGCAGTTCCAGCCGACCCTGTCACGCCCCGGCCTAAAAAACTTATCTGGTCCGGGACATGAGGGGAAACCTACACTATTTACATCCGATATGGCGTGACAAAACACAAAACGGAATTAATTTGAACTTAAAGACTTCCATGGGCATAAAGGTAAAACTAAATATTATATTGCGGAATAAAACTCAAACTAAAGAGGGAACATGATTTCATATATTAAATATTAAGTACATCATCCTCAAAAGGTAATTTCTAAACAAAAGCTGTCAAAATGTACATCTGTCCCTCTGAGACCTCAAAACCTCCGGAAGTCGACGCACCGTCAAGACATGATCCAGCTGGAACTACCAAGGGTGAGCTGACGCCTGCACCTGCAAACGCAGCCCGGGTAGGGTTCTACTCTACTCTACTCTACTCTATGTCGTACAGGAAAAAAGGGAAACCACAAAGTCCCGGGTTCAGTCTCATCTCTAAGGGAAACTCACGTTACGTCCACCGCCTACCCCAGGGCACGCGCTCTGTGACCTCAACTGTCAACAGCCGTCCCTCTCAACTACCAAGCACCCAGTGTTGAATAACAAAGGGGTAGAACCCAGGGCAATACGTAACTTCCCTTAACACGGATACTGAACATGAGACGAGAATTCTGGGCAACCTCTACATCTCAAACAACAGATAATAGCCAACTAGACCCATCCTCGAGAGTACAAAGATTCAACAATACGATCGCCCTAGACCTAACTACCTAGCCACGGTCCTAGAGCTAGATCCGAGCTATCCGAGAGCCTCGGATCGACGAAGACCCTATTCACCCATGCCCTAACCTTATGCTCTAATGCAAACAAGATGCATGCAATGCTTAGGCATAGATAAAGAGATATAAGCATGCAACAAGATGACATCAATTATACAGGGCTAGGCATAGCCTATAGCTAGCCAAAGGGGTGAGCATAGCAATGATATCAAATACAGATAAGCTATACTAACAATACAACGATTAGAGCAAAGCGATAAACACAAATATACAATAGTCTTCAGTGCTCTCTGGCACCTGACAGACTAAGGTTCCACAGTTACCCCGCAGGTAACTGGCCAACAGCAACATCGAGCAACAGAGCAAATTTCGGCATTACAACGACGTCCACAGCCGTCAACCGGAATTTGCTACAATGAGATACAACCCCGGCCAAACCACACAACGACATATAATCTACCAGTACAACGGGTTATGCCCCCGGCGCACGCCGGCAATCAACGGGGCTATTAATCAAAGCAGTGAAACTATTCTAAGCATACAGGGCACACCATTGGCCCATTTATACTAAATATTCCCGGGGGTCGTCACTCCCCCGGTTATCCATAAAGCGATAAAGCAATCACAAACTATATATATATATATATATCATGCTTATTGAGAAACTGCTTGAAAATCGGTAGAAATCGATAAACTGATTTGAAATACAACTTACGGCGTAATCCAGAGATAAACCCACAAAAATCCGGATCAAAATATTATAATAATTTTTACCCATCATCGGGAAACCCACACGAGAAATTCGGGTCGAAAAGAAACAGAAAACACCAAATTCGGATCAATTATAACAAATCAGCATATAAAAGATCGATCATCTTACCCAAGATGATCGATCATTTACATGGGTTCTTACTGTGAAGGAGAAAAATGATCAATCTTCTCTTCCTTGGAAGAGAAGATCGATCTTCCTTAAGAGTGTTCCCTGCCTGGAAGGGAAATGATCGATCATGATACCCATGATCGATCCCCTCCAAGAGCTCCTTGTGTCAAGATAAATGATCGATCTTTCCTCATAAGGAAGATCGATCATTCTTAGACGAGACAAAACAGTTCAACAAAAGTGATCGATCATTTTACCCAGATGATCGATCCTTTATAGTAGGCAGGGAAGAGTGAATAGTGCCGAAAATCAAATTTCTTAGATTTAACCTATCAAAACATATTAAAATCAAACCAAACTTAGTAGGCATGTGCAATTGGATGTTGGGAATCTAATGACTCTAAGAAATCAATCTTTGGATGATCAAATCATTCGAATTAAATCAAGTTGCCCGAAAGCCGACAAAACCGACGAAAAATTGAATTTGTTGGATTTGATCTATCAAGGGCGATAAAATCCATTCAAACTTTTCAGGAAGGTCTATTTAATGGTTGGGAATTCATTCATACAATAAAAACCAAACTTAGATCATGAAATATCATATCTGAGTCCGACCCTGTCGAAAAACCGACAAAAATACGAAATTTGTCCGAAAGAATACAGAAATGAAACCATAGATAGCTTCTAAACATGGCAAGGTACTAGAATACAGAAATTCAAAGCATTCTAATGCACACCACAACCACAAATCACAAAAAGGCGATCCTAGGGTTACCAATTCACCAGAATTGTATAGAAGCACCTACATGTATAGACGTGCAAGCGATCTACAAGATCCTCAACTCCGATCGTCACGGATCCGCGCCGAAAAGCCATAGCCGGATCTCCGCTCTGGCAGCCAATGAAGGACAGAGGAAGAGAGAAAGAGAAAAGAAGGAGAGTAGAGAGAAAAGAGAAGGGTTTAAATAGAAAGCTGTAATCGATCACAACCGTCCATTTCAATCTATTCCGATCGAGCTCTGATCTTCCGATCGGAAGCACCCTTAAGGCTCTAATCAATCACATACATCAATCCAAGGCAATGTGTGCAACGCGGGTGTGAAATCGACCGCCAGGTAGCAATTTTACCAAATTGCCCCTGGGTCAAAAACAACGATGCGATCAACCGATCGCATCCCAAGGCCAACTGAGCCAAATCACAAAACCGGACCCTCAACCTAATGCGGTCGGAACGGGTTGGAGGTACGGGTCGCCACAGACCCAGTGCTGAGAGAGGACATCCTCCAAGAGTTCCATCACTCCAGCATCGTAGTTCATTATGGGAGCACCAAGATATACACGATCTACGCCGACAGTTCTGGTGGCGGGATGAAGAGGTCAGTTGTTGAGTTCATTTCTAGATGTCTCACCAGTCAGAAGGTGAAGGCAGAGCACCGACGGACGTCGGACCTACTACAACCATTTCCAGTGCTAGAGTGGAAGTGAGAGCACATGATGATGAACTCATTGTTGTTGAGCTTGCCAACAACAACAGCTTCCAGGCCAGTTTGGGTTTTGCACCCTTTGAGGCATTGTACGGCTGATGAGTTACTAAATATTCATACTTAAACCCCTTAATTTATATTTGTTTGCCCGAGAGTGTTTGTATTTGATAGTTTGTTAGTTGAGTTCATGTTTAATGAAGATTCAAGTTAGAAAATACAGAAACAGACTAATATGTGAAAATTACGCCGCTCCGCTGGCAGTTTGAAAGGAATTCGTCAAATTCTCCAGATATATTCTAAATTCCTGAAATTTGGAGGACCTATAGAAGATATCAAGACAAACAACTTTCATGTTGGACACTCTGCGATATTCCTGATACATTAATACCAGTTTTAAAAAATATGAACCTAAACTGATGTTGGAAAACTGGTCCGTCGACCTTCAGGAGCATATTTGCCAAATATTTTGGATAAGTCAGACGATTATGAAATCTTTGGGATCTGAAAGAAGACTTTCTAATCTACATCTTTTGTGTTGAGCACATTTCCAAATTTTGGCTTGATTGGATCCAGTTGCGACCAGAATAGGACAACTAGGAATTAATCCAAGGAATCCGAGTTGTAGCAGGAGTCCAACTTAGCTATAACCCTAATTCCAGGAATACACCTATAAGAAGGTGTTTGCTGGAGGAAAATTGGAGGCCCCCATAGAGAGAAAAGAGAGAATTAGGGTTTGGAGGATTCTCTGGAGAAGATGGAGTTGCAGCGTGGATCCCAATCGTTCTTCATCCATCACAAAGATGAGTAGTTAATTTCTGTACTTAGTGATCTCATGAAGCTTTAGTAGATCTTCCTTGTATTTTTCTAGTTGAATCTTGTATTCTTTTTCTAGACATGATCTTATAGATTTAGTTTTAATGATAAAAGAGTTGAGGGAATAGAGTTCCTTGACGTATTTTTAGTCCTACTTGATTTCGATGATTGATGGTAGAGATCTATAGGATGGTTTTTATCTTGTTTGTGAATAACCGATGAGATATTTTATGCTTAGTGACGATAGCTTGTGCTAAGGTTACTCCGAAGACAATCTATGCTAATCGAAGATAAAATATGTCTTTGGAAAACACTCTTCTTTTAAGGATTCATGTAAGCTTAAGAAGCTATGAATCTATAATGTCTAGATAAGAAAACATGAGGATAACTAGAGAATACAGGAAGTGAAACTAAAGTGGATTGAGTAATCTCTAGGTTTTCTCTCATTAATATACTTCAATCTTTTTATATCGCTTTTTAAATTAGTTTTAATTAATAAGTTTCTAAAACCCAAATCAATCCTTTTCGCTTTAGGTTTAGAGTTCTGAGATTTAATTCTGATTTCTCCTTCGCAATCCTCGGGGAATTCAGGAAATTTCTGAATTCCAAAGTCTCTCCGTACAAGTAGCTCTCCTAACTAAAGATTTAAATCAATTGAAAATAGGTCAAACTCTTACTCAACAATTACCTCACACTTCTTTCGAGACCTGTGCCCTTTGTCTTAGCTCTGATCATCGTATCATTGATTGTCTCTTGGCTCCCAATTTCCCTGACTTTGTTCAGGAACAAGCTAATGCAACTTATGGTTTTTCCAAATCTCAGAACAATCCTTATTCTAATACCTACAATCCAGGTCAGAGGAATCATCCTAATTTTAGTTGAAAGCCACAACAATCAAATAACTTTCAAAGACAAAACAATACATCCAATACTTCTACTTTCAAATACCCACCCAGACCTTCTGCAAATCCAAATCATGGGTACCCTCCACATTATCTACAGAATACACCTCAACCTTCTCCTACTGAACCATCTAATGAACCCACTTTGACTTCTATCATGAGTACACTTTTGGAGATGAGGGGTGATATCAATAGGGACATGTCATCTATGAAGGAAGAAATGTCAACTTTCAAAGGTGATGTCTCCTTGTTGAAAAATATCTTATCTTCAATGATTCAATCCGTATCACAATTAGAGAAACAAGTTGGGCAATTATCTAATAACATGGCTAAAAGAGAGGATGGACATTTGCATATTAGAGACTAGTGGTCAAGTCGAACTTTCTAATAGGGAAATAAAACGCATATTAGAGAAAACCGTTCGTATTGATCGCGCTGATTGGGCCACTAAGCTAGATGATGCACTGTGGGCTTATAGGACGGCTTATAAAACGCCTATTGGTATGTCCCCATACCGATTAGTGTTTGGTAAACCTTGTCATTTGCCCGTAGAATTAGAACATCGAGCTATCTGGGCCATTAAAAAGCTCAATACTGATACTAATGCCGTCACAACACATAGGAAACTCAGTTTATGTGAATTTGAGGAAATTCGCAATGAAGCATATTTGAATTCCAAAATTTATAAAGATAAAACGAAGGCCTTCCATGATAAACACATTTCAAGGAGGACTTTTGATGTCGGGCAGAAAGTTTGGCTTTTCAATGCTAGATTGCCTCTTTTCCCAGGTAAATTACGTTCTAGATGGTTTGGGCCTTTTATTATAAATAGAGTATTTACATATGGTGCTATAGAGATTCGACATCCACACACGAATGAAACTTTCACTGTTAATGGGCATAGATTAAAGCATTATGTGGAGGATATCGTTCACGGTGAGGTGGTTGAGTCCATCGAGCTGACGGATCCGTGCTATAACTGACCTTCTTTGAGGCGTCTAGCGAAAGACGTAAAATTACGCGCTTCCTAGGAGGCAACCCAGTTTTATGATTTTTTCCTTAGCTTTTCAGAATTTTCTTTGATTTTTTGGATTTTTCCATGTTTTTTTCTTATTTCTCCATGATTTTCCTTGATTTTTCCTTTAAGAATAATCATATTATTTACAAAATTGAAATTCATGGATCACGGTCGACCGTCGCATCGACCGTTGCATCGACTGTGAGCCTCTGTCACGAAAAAGGCTTCACAGGGTCGATGTAACGATCGACCGTCGCCTCCTCACCAAAAATCCTATCAGCCACGGTCGATTGGCCGATAGACCGTCGCATCGACCGTCGGCTTATTTTCTCATCTCACGGTCGACCGTCGGATCGACCGGCAACATTATTTTTTTCTGCTCGAGTGGACCTGCCATCGGATTTTAATCTACTCCTAATCGTTTTCCTACTCTAACTCAAATTTTAGTTCATCCTCTATTTAAATCCGCCCGTTCCTGACTTCCTAGGGTATCTCTTCCTCTTTGATCATCACCCTTGCTCCATCATCTAGTTCCTGCTCTGTTCCTTCCTCTGCATCCCCATCGTGACCATCGTCGATCACCTCTCCCCTTCGTCTTATACCACCTAGCAAGATCACTGAATTCCGAGATGTCTCGATCGAGCCAATCCTCCTACTATTCTGATGATAGTCCGCCCCACTCCCCGATGTCCAACTTCGCACCTGGATCTCCAATGTCACAAGCGTCGTGGTTCTCCTCCAACGATGACTCGATAAGCACTGCCGATTCCCCGACACCACTATCGCCACCAACGGTCTTATGCTTTCCACCTAGAGTTCTTTTTGAATCCGCTGCACCTGTTGATTCCCCTGATGCCTATCCTAATGGTGTTGAGTTCTATGGGCCGTTACCTCCAACGGATTTGTTTGCCCACATCGTTTATGATATTCAGCATGCTCCAGACCTTGACGATGCCTGGGTCTCCTTCGAGAGTCTCGGCGGTTCAAAGCTCGTCGTGCCTGCACGTTCTCTCATTGATCCTACTCTTCTGACGCCTCTTGATTCACCATATGCATCGGATGACCCTGATCGTCCGCCGACTCCGATGCCTAGTGACTATGATTCTGAAGACGAAGACATCGAGGACGAGATGGACGATGAATGAGGAGTTTTGGTTTAGGACTATTTTAGTGGATGCTTGCTTATCTAGGTTTTCTTTTATCATGGTGAGATGGTTGGCTGTAGAGATGCTAGTGTAGTGAGCTTTTATTTTTCCTTTGGATTATATTTTATATTTTTTTGTTTGGATTCATGTAGATGTTGGCTCATCATAGTTTTATGCTAAATAAATACAAAGGATCTTCTGCCAATTATTTCCTTTATACCTTTCAGCTTCTCATTGGCTATATTTTTCATTCTATTATATTTGATCTTTTGGAAAGGTATCTTATGGCAGGTGTCCCTTTGGAACTCATTGAGGGGCGAATTTTGCAAATTGTCTAAAGCTCGATTAGGGGGTTATTCTTCGGTCTTTATATATGTCTCTCATTTAATATGGTGATTTTTATGAGTATTTTTTTTTTAGTATCTTCTAGAGACATGAATTTATTCAATGGCGACCTATTCTTCTTGTGGGCGGTGTGGTGATCGTCTTCCATGCGAGCCAATTACCTATGGCGCGATATTATGGTGTTCTCTACCTTTTTTCCTTTATTTTTATAACTTAGTGTAATTGAGGACAATTACATTCAAGTTGGGGGGTAGATTCTAGGAATTTAATTCTTATTATTATACATCCCTTGAAATATGTCAAAGGATGAAATTATGATATGATTTGACAAAAATGCTCGTTTTAGAAATTTATCGTTTGAACTATTTTGAGACTTGTATGTCATATAAGGGATAGTAAATTTTTGCTATGCATGACACTATTTCTATACTTTAACACATTTACTATGATTTAAGGATAACTTGACATATCCTAATACACATGTTCACTTTCACATGTTAAAGGGTTGGTATTAGATTCTAAGTATGATATTAGGATAGATTTACAATTCTATGTTATTGCACATAAAATACATGAACACATGCAATTATCTGAGTATGCGAAAAAAAAAGGATTTTCAACTTAGTAACCGGGTAGTATTCCTAACCAGCGTGATGTTCGCGTAAAATGGTTGAGATTCCTAAAGAAAAAAAAGAAGGGTTTCATACTTAGTAATCGAGCAAGGTGCCTAACAAGGTTTGTTGTTCGCGTAAAACGGTTGAAATTCCTGAAAAAAAAGAAAAGAAAAAAAAACAGATATTGCTATGTGATAAGTGGAAGATATGTGCTTGGCTATGATTGTGATCATAAATGGTTGAAGTGTTTAGATATATTTGATGCTCTGAAGCATGTGAAATCCTATTCACACACATGAGTGTTAAAGTTATTTTTAATCATGATTAAATATGTTGAAGTGTTGGAAATATGTTATGACATGTTTTGATTTACTATATTTTTATGTGACTATGAGTTGAAGGGTATATTCATGGATAATATTTCTATTTCATGCATTAGAGTTGATGAATATTATAATTAATTTCTAAAGATATACTCAAGGGAATGTATAGATGTTTGTGGGTGTCATCCCTGAAAACCCTCAGGAGACTATAACTCCTCCACTGGGGTAACCCAGGGGTTTAAAGGCTTGTTGCACATGTTAAGTGCAACCGTGAGACCTACGAAAGTGGCTAGTTAGATTTATTGCTTTAATTTAATATTTTCTTTGCTCGAGGACTAGCAAAGTGTAAGTTGGGGGGTGTGATGAGTCACTAAATATTCATACTTAAACCCCTTAATTTATATTTGTTAGCCCAAGAGTGTTTGTATGTGATAGTTTGTTAGTTGATTTCAGGTTTAATGAAGATTCAAGTTAGAAAATACAGAAACAGACTAATATGTGGAAATTACGCCGCTCCGCTGGCAGTTTGAAAAGAATTCGTCAAATTCTCCAGATAAATTCTAAATTCCTGAAATTTGTAGGATCTCTAGAAGACATCAAGACGAATGCCTTTCATGTTGGACACTCTACGATATTCCTGATAGATTAATACCAATTTTAAAGACTATGAAGCTAAACTGATGCTGAAAAACTTGTCCGTCGACCTTCAGGAGCATATTTGCCAAATATTTCGGATAAGTCAGACGATTATGAAATCTTCGGGATCTGAAAGAAGTCTTTGTAATCTACATCTTTTGTGTTGAGCACATTTCCAAATTCCGGCGTGATTGGATCCAGTTGCGACAAGAATAGGACAGCCAGGAATTAATACAAGGAATCCGAGTTGTAGCAGGAGTCCAACTTAACCATAACCCTAATTCCGGGAATACACCTATAAGAAGGTGTTTGCTGGTCGAAAATTGGAGGCCCCCATAGAGGGAAAAGGGAGAATTAGGGTTTGGATGATTCTCTGGAGAAGATGGAGTTGCAGCGTGGATCCCAATCATTCTTCATCGAATCTATGACTTCCATCACAAAGATGAGTAGCTAATTTCTGTACTTAGGGATCTCATGAAGCTTTAGTAGATCTTCCTTGTATTTTTCTAGTTGAATCTTGTATTTTTTTTCTGGACCTGATCTTATAGATTTGGTTTTAATGATAAAAGAGTTGAGGGAATAGAGTTCCTTGCCGTATTTTTAGTTCTACTTGATTTCGGTGATTGATGATAGAGATCTATAGGATGGTTTTTATGTGGTTTGTGAATAACCGATGAGATATTTTATGCTTAGTGATGATAACTTGTGCTAAGGTTACTCCGAAGACAATCTATGCTAATCGAAGATAAAATATGCCTTTGGAAAACACTCACCTTCTTTTTAGGATTCATGTAAGCTTAAGAAGCTATGAATCTATAATGTCTAGATAAGAAAATAAGATGATAACTAGAGAATACATGAAGTGAAACTAAAGTGGATTGAGTAATCCTTAGGTTTTCTCTTATTAATATATTTCAATCTTTTTATATCGCTTTCTTAATTAGTTTTAATTAATAAGTTTCTAAAACCCAAATCAATCATTTTCGCTTTAGGTTTAGAGTTCTGGGATTTAATTCTGATTTCTCATTTGCAATCAAAGTTTTCCCTGTGGTTCGATCCCGTATATCATCACTATTCTACTCCATAGTTTAGTATTTTGAATAAGGGTTTATAAATTTTATTCTTGATTGAGTTTGCCACGTTTTAACGACGTGTTTGTAAGTGATCAACGGTAGACTTTGTCGCTCACCGGTGTGTTGTGGAGAGGTTGGTGAGGCGTCTCTTTCCGGTTCAGACATCTTTAGGTAGTCGACAGAGCGGTTGGCTCAGATCAGACAGAGACTCATGACGGCGCAAAGCAGACAGGAGAGTTACGCAAACCAGAGGCGACGACCCTTAGAGTTTGCAGTCGGTGATCGAGTGTTGTTGAAGGTGTTATGTGCAGAGGATCAGTTAGATTCAGCAACAAGGGCAAGCTAGCACTGAGGTTCACGGGCCCTTTTGAGATCATCAGACGTGTTGGATAGGTCGCCTACTAGTTGGCTCTACCCCCGCACATGGCAACAGTTCACCCCGCTTTCCATGTGTCGATGCTGAAGAAGTATGTTCCAGACCCGTCTCATGTGATCAAACTCGATGACGTCATGATTGAGGAGGATGCCACATATACAGAGCATCCAGTGCAGATTATAGACAAGAGAGATCATGTGCTGAGGGGCAAGACGATTCTGTTGGTGTTGGTTAGTTGGGTACACCGAGGAGTCAAGGACCAGACTTGGGAGCGAGAGGATCGTATGCGTCGGGAGTACCCCAGATTGTTCCTTTCAACACGTAGAAATTTGTTCGTGGGCGTTGGTGCCCCTAGCTTGTATCTTTGTTGGTGCAGGTAGGCCAAGTTTGTTTTCTTCTTCCCGGCCCTATCTTTATTGAATTTCGGGACGAAATTCTTTTAAGGATGTTAGGTTGTGAGCAACCGCTCCTCTAACCTGGCTCGACCGCGTAGGTCAGAGGCCATGCCCTGTTGGCCTGTTTTCGAGTCGAGCGCGATCTATTTGATCGCATTGATGCTTTTGGACCCCAAGGGTAATTTGGTAAATTGCACCTTGGTAGTTGTTTTCAGACATGCGAGGTACACCCACGGCCTTGAATTGATATGTGTGTTTGATTAAATCCTTATAGGCGCTCTTGATTGGAAGATCAGACCTCGATCGAGAAAGCTCGAGACGGACACCCGAGATTAGATCTCGCTGAGTCACCCTGACCATGTAGCAGCTCGGTTCCCGACCCGCTATAAATACCCCCTCCCCTCCTTCCTTTCTTTTCTTTTCCTTCTTCCTCTGTTTCCCGCAGCTTTCTTCTCCTCCTTTCTTTGCCTCCTTTCTTCTCATCGTGAGTGATGCCATGAGAGAGAGAGAGAAGCCCGGCATTCCCCAGCGAGCCTGAAGGCGACGACGACAAGGGAAGAGCTGGTTTGCCGATGGTTTAACATGGAAGGTTTCTCATTTAAGCTTGTTTTTTATGTTCTTCGTTGATTAAATGATTTTTTCTTCAATATAACCATGCTATACGAAGAGTTTTAGCTTGCTTAAAATTTGATGTATTTTTGGTAGGATTTTGGTTTGATTTGATATGGATTTAAGCAAGTTTTCCTTAAGATATTTTCGGATTTTCTGGTTCATTTAGAACAGCAATGTTCAAGCTTGTTTACAGATCTGTATGTGCATTATCTCAGTTAATCTTCAACATGAAAGTTGTAGATAACTGCGTTATCTTTCAATTCCAACTAGTTTCATAATTTTATGATTTAAATAAGATTTGTAGGGAATTAAATGGAAGGACTGTGCAGAACAGAGCAGTTACCTTAATTAGTGAAATTAAGTGGAATTTTGTTATCTAATTGATGTGACTTTTGGAGGAGATGATCTGAGTGATCTTTAAGAGTGATATGAAATGTTTGGTTTCAATCCGATGAATGTTTGATGGGATTAAGCATTGTTTATCGAATCTGGACTTTTACCGAGATTATAGATTTTCATCTATTTTCGTTTATCCGATTGATCCAATTTCCGGATATATGATTTGGGGTATGTCAATGAGTGGGTATATCAAGTTTCACATTAATCGGACGGTTAGATTGAAAGTTAGGATTTTTCGAAGTTAATAGTATAGTTGGTTTATTTTCGATAAATCGAGCTTTTCAGTCTTATTATATAAATATGATATTATATATGTGTAGGCCCTATGTATGGCCCAACCCTAGCTGTGGCATATGGTTGAACCAATGGATTCACGCCCCTTGGGATGTGTAGAATAAATGGGCCGATGTGCCCTACTGCTTTAATTAATAGCCCCGCTGTTAGCCGGTGTGCGTCGGGGGCATAACATGTTGTATTGTTAATTAAAGTAGTTGTTGATTGTCTAGCTGGGGTTGTATCCTGTTTGTAGGCATGCGTGCCTATTTATCCGCTTTACCTAGACCCTATGCTATGTTTACCCTTGGCGAGCTATGAGCTGCGCCTAGCCTTGTATATTTTCTGGCATATTGTTGCATGCCTGAATCTTATTTTTGTGCGTATGATCATACATGAATTGATTGCATTAGATGCCTTCTAGGCTAGGCGTGGGCGATGGGTTAATCGCCGATCTGAGGGCTCAGGCAGCTCCGATCTAGCCTTAGGGCCGAGGTTGGATAACAAGGTTTAGGACGTGATTTGTTATGATCATCCATATTATCGAGGACACTGTCAAGATGGCTGGAATTACTCTGATTGAGGTGTAGAAGTTGTCTTAGGTTCCAGTCTAAGTCTCTTTTCGATAGGGGAGGTTACGTCCCGCCCTAGGTTCTACCTCTGTTGTTTCAGCGCTGAAGCACTTGGTTTGAGGCTGGAATTACTCTGATCGTATGGTGGTTTTGATCCCAGGGGCATTTTTAGTAAATATGCCCCCTGATGGTCAGTTTCACACCCGCGTTACACACACGGCCTTGGATTGATGTATGTGTTTGATTAGAACCTTAAGGGCGCGTTCGATCGGAAGATCGGAGCTCAATCGGAAAAGATCGAATCCCGGCCGAGATCGGTTCATATCTCTATATATAGCATGTCCCTTTCTCTCTCTTTTCTTTTCTCTTCTCCTGTCACTTTCTCTTTCCCTTTCTCTCTCCTTCGGCTGTGCTAGGGCTTAGAGATGTGAGCTTCGAGGAGCTGATCTTGGCGGTTTGACTGGTTGGACGCGTGGAGGAGCTGTCCTATTTGATCAAGTAGGTGTTTCTATCTCGATCTTATAATCGGGTTCTCCTAGGATAGGTTTGTTGTGTTTTGGCTATAGAAATACTTGATAGAATGTTGTGTAGCTTATTTCTTGTGTAGTATAGCTTGCCTCTAGTATTCCTATCAGTGGATTTCTGTATTTTATCGGACGATTTCCGTATTATCGCCGTTTTGTCGGTTTTCGGTCATTTTGACCTAGATTGGAGATTTAACCACCAAAATCGTGTTTTCTTCACACCAATTGTTTCCCCATCATTTATTATGCATGCATACAAAGTTTCATAAATTTTCAACAAGATTTGATCATTCAAATCCAAGAAATTGGATTTCCGGCACTGTTCTGAAGAACTGTGCATTAGGCTTGACGGTCGATCGGCGGATCGACCGTCAAGCCTTGATACGCTCCTTTCCGGCCTGACGGTCGACCGTCGGATCGACCGTCAGGCTCTGTCCCGTTTTTGGTCTCCCACGGTCGATGCACCGATCGACCGCGGGCTCCGTCTCTTTTCCATTCCGCCTCACGGTCGATCATCGGATCGACCGTCGCATCGTTCGTGAGGCTCTGTCTCATTTTGGGCCTCACACGGTCGATGTACCGATCGACCGTGGCCCTTATGCTTTTCCCTCGTTTGGCCCCACGGTCGACCGTCGGATCGATCGTGGCATCGATCGTGGCCTCACAGTCGACCGTCGGATCGACCGTGGGCCACTGAGCTGTGTTTTCTGGTTTTCTTTGATTGGTTTTCATTCATGATAGATATCCAATCATGTTAGGGAGCATACACGTTGTTTTCACGGGACATTAATGGATTTCTATCGAGATTGGGGATTGAATCGGGAGTTTAACCTCTTTGCCGAATTTACAGTTTTGACTCGCATTTAAATACTTGTTGGTTAGTAGTTTAAATGCTTGTTGCTTCCCTAACCGTTAGCTAGCTATGAGTGTTAGCTAACGTGGTATGGAGGAACCTTAGCCCGTTGCCGGCGAGTGCCGATGGCTATTGTATAACTGTTGAACCTATAACTGATGTTGTGACATGTAGAGACATCTAGGATAGATGTTTGCATAGGTTCATGCATTGTATGCATTAGAGGGATATTAGGTTAGGAGGGCGATGGGTTGATCGCCGATCCGAGGCTCTCGGGTAGCTCGGATCTAGCCTTAGGACCGCGGCTGGGTAGTGAGGATTAGGACGTGATTGTATAATCGGAATCTCATGTTATCTAGGATGTATTATAGTTGGCTATGATCTGGCTTTGAGGTTTAGAGGTCGTGTTGTCTTCCCAAGGCTAAGTGCTAAGGATGAATGTCGATGCGTTCCCGACGAGAGTCCCCAAGGCATGGTCTTCCTGCTTGGGTAAGGGTAACCCTGCATGTTACTGTTTCATGACCTCCTGGTAACTTGTACAGGAGAGAGGTTTCATGGCAGAAGCCCTTGGGACATCGACAGGGGTTGTGGGACCCCGTGGTATTCCTTAGACTTGAGCGGGGAGACATCACTGCTGATGTTTTTTTCCCTTCTGTGTGCCGTAGAGTAGAACCCTACTGAGCTTATCGCTCACTCCTACCCGGGTTGTGTTTGCAGGTGCAGACGCCAGTTCTTCCACAGTAGAGCCGGTGAGATCAGCTTTTGGCGACGCGACTACTTCCAGAGGCGTCTGAGGTTGCTGCAGGATGACTGTTGTACTTTTGGTAGTTTGTATATTATAAACATCTTTCGAGGATTTTTTGATTATATGTATAATATCTTTCCCTTGGAGGAGTTGATAAGAAATTATAATCAGATGTTTAAACAGTACAACTTGATGTATTTATGAATTGAATTACAGTTTCACCTCCGGAGTTTAAATTGTGTAAGTTTATCTCTTTTTCCGCAAATGTATCGCGCCGATTGGATGT
Organism: Narthecium ossifragum; assembly: GCA_963920575.1. Classification (NCBI taxonomy): domain Eukaryota; kingdom Viridiplantae; phylum Streptophyta; class Magnoliopsida; order Dioscoreales; family Nartheciaceae; genus Narthecium; species Narthecium ossifragum. Next base: position 14,236,734 of record OY986964.1, on the reverse strand, counting down.
GAATAGTGATAGGAACCCTCACGCCCCGTCCTGGATGGGTTTTCTGGGTCGGGGTGTGACATCTTCTGTAGCACCCGCGGATCAACTTTTGGTGGCACGTCGACTTCTGGAGGCGCTTGAGGATCTGGAGACTACTGTACTGATGGCAGTTTTTGTACATAGATATCCTTCGAGAATTATGATAAATGTATAATTTCCCTCTTTGATGTGTTTTGATAATATTGTATACGTACGTTTTGGTTTAATATTGGAGATTATAGTTTTAGCCTCAGATAAATTGTTATATAAATGTGCCACAGATGATTGAGTAGATTATGAACCCTCACGCCCCGGACTGGATGGGTTTTCTGGGTCGGGGTGTGACAGACATGACCTCTAAACCTCAATAAAACACAATTGTAGCAAACTAGACATTAACTTTGATAACACATGGATTCTTGCAATACAATCACACCCTAGATCTTGCTACCAAACCTTTATCCTAGAGCTAAATCTGAGCTGCCGGAGCCCTCGCATCGGCAACTGACCCATCATCCACGCCTAACCTTGAATGCTTCTAATGCATACAATGCATACACCTATACAAGCATCTAGCCTAGGTGTCGGTATATGTAACATCAATAATTAATAGTCCAGCATGAAGTTTAAATAGATTATACTACTCTCGGCACAACACCCACAACCAAAAGAACTAGCATAAATATTTTAAATTCATGAAAAACTAGCATGTTAACACAATTCATTGATACAAAGATATTCTCCAAAAATCGGATCAAAATGAGCTTCGAAAACCACAAAAAAAAGCTAAAAATAGCCCCTCTACAGCTTGGGATCGATTCAACCCAAGTTGGGATCGATCCCAACTGGTCAGGCATAAGCACCAGCTTGGGATCGATCGATCCCAAGTTGGGATCAATCCAATCAGGCATGAACAACTCCCCTGATAATAGGGTTGGGATTGATCCCAACTGGCAAGGCAGCCTCAGATCAGTCTCATCGCAGGTCATGAGAAAAATCACCAAAATTCGTATATAAATCAAAAAAATATAAACCTAATGGGATATGGAAGTAGACTTGGAGATTTACAACTTTCATGTTGAAGATTTCACGAGATTGTGCATGTAAAGTCCTGCGATCGGGTTTGAACAAGCAGTTTTTGATAAAAATAGAAAGTCAATAAATTCTGGGACAAAAGTTGATAAAAACCGGATTAAATCACGTTTAAATTCCATGGAACTTCAATCAGTTATTAAATGAACCTAGAGGAACAATATAGTAAAGAGAAATCAAGAAATTATCGGTTAAATAACCTAATTTCAACTAAATAGGGTTTAGGTCGAGAACACCTACATTAATCTCTCTAATCCGTTGTTAATCCGTTGTTTATCCGCCGCTAATCCAGCCAATGATGGGCTGCTCCCTTGTCATCGCTGCCTCCAGGTCACTGGCAAGCCGCCGGAGCTCCCTCTCTCTCTCTGCTTCTCTCGCAACGGGAAGAAAGGAGGAAAAGAAGAGTCACGGGAAAACAGGGGAAAGAAAAAAAGAAAGAAAGAAAGAAAGAAAGAAAGAAAGGAAAGAGTATTTATATTAAGCTGAGAATAATCTCAACCGTTTGTTTTGATCTTTCCTAATCGAGATTTGATCTTCCTATCGAGAGCGGCCTTAAGGATCTAATCAATTATATATATCAATTCAGCAATGTGTGCACAATGCGAGTGTGAAACCGACAGACAAGGCGCAATTTTACCAAATTGTCCTTGGGTCCAAAAATAACAATGCGATTGACCGATCACACCCGACGCGGAACAAAACCACCCGAACCCATGGGTCCGACCTACGCAGTCGAAGAAGGTATAGTGGTATGGGTCCTCACACCGACGGTGCAGGAGGTTCGGGTGGTGAGTGGCGAGCGACGGCGGGCTCCGGAGGTGGCAGCTAGGTGGGTGGGGGGCGTGAGGAGGAAGAGGGAGAGAGGTGGCGGCGCAGAGGGAGGGAAGAGTGGGGAGAGGAGGAAAAGAAAGGTGTCCAGATAATATAGAGGAGAGTGAGAAGGGGTCCTAGCCGGAGTAGGGAAGGCGGCCGATGGAGTTGGAGTGGAGGTGGGAGAAGGAAAAGAGGAAGGATGGTGGAGGGTTGAATTGGAGCAGGGGTAGGAGAAGGAGGAGAGTCCGGCTAGAAGGGGAGTAGGGAAAGAGCAAAGAGGAGGGAGGAAAGCAGGGAGAGAGCGACGGCGGCCGGTGAGGTGAAGCCGGATGGTGGCGGCGAGTTGGGTGGGGCCGTTTGGAGGCAACGGGGGTGGCGGCCGAGCGGCGCGGTAGGCTAAGCGGGGCTTGTGGGCGCAAGCAGATGGCCTAGGGCCACTGCCTTTTCGCAATAGAGGTGGCGCGAGGGCCGAGGGCGCCGGAGTCAGGGAAGAAGAGAGGGCCGGAGTGAGTGGAGGAAGAAGAAAAAGAGAGAAGAGGAAGAGAGGCCGTGGGAGTGGCTTGGGTGGTCTTGGCTGTGTGACACGGAGCGCAGGTTGGGGGCGGAGCCGCGGGCCCGGGGTCAGGGTTGGGGAGGAGAGAGAAAGAGGAAACCGAAGAAATTAGGAAAGAAGAGAGAGAGAGGAATGAAATTAGGGAGCGCCTTGGCCGCAAGTGTTGTTGATGGTGCACGGCCGGCTTGATGCTGGGAGGGCCGGAAGAGAGAGGGGAGAAGATTATGAGGGCTAGACCAAGGTGAAGGGGGAAGAAGCAGTAACCTGAAAAGGAGGGATCCGTGGCAAGGGCGCTGGTGATTTTCGCAGTCAGAGTCATGGTCAGGAGCTCCGGGAAGCGGTTGACTTGGGAGTGAACTCCTTAGAACGATCATTTCGTCATGGGAACCGAATTTGGTGGTAGAAGGTTTTGGGAGGGTTTTAATTATTTCTTGATTTATTTAACTACAGGGTATGGGGGCCTTTATATAGGCATCATACAAGATATCTAACCAGAGTGAAACTCTACATGACTGACTTCCTACTCAAGTTATAGCATATTCTAGAAGGGAAAAAGAAAGAATCCTACTACAACTCAGATGAGTAAATTAGGAAACCGAATTAGGAAATCAATTAAGTAACTAGGAAAGCAACTAGGAAACTAACTAGAGTAGGATGAGTAGCTAAGGGAGGCAGGTGGGGCTGGCCCTTGTGTGCCCAGTTTCTGAGGAAGGCTGGCCCTTGGTGGGGCCGGTTGGGTTTGGGTCGGGCCCAAATCCGGTTTGCCCAGGTGCATCAAGTCAGGTTTTTTAAGGTTAAAGTTTTGATGCGTATCATCCCGTCCCTCTTTAATTGGACCTTGTCCCCAAGGTCCAGGGCGGTTTGGTTGTCTAGAGGTCGATTAATCGACTCAGGTGATTTAAGGATAGGTGTCCCTGTAGGTCCTCCTCGTCATGACCTGTGAGCAGTGCACAACACATGATGTCTGTTGACCTCCATGGTATGACTAGTTGTGCAGGGTCTTGGCTCTCAAGTTGGTTAAGCTGGTTTGAATCCAAGTGGAAGTGATGGGGGGTTGAGCCATGCTCATGTTGCACCTCTTTGATATGCTCCTTGTTGATTCTGGTCTGGGCTTGGCTAAATTTCTCAGCAGGCTGGGATGTGGGTTAGGCCAGGCCCATTTGATTGGACTGGCCAAGTAGAATCCAAACAGGCTCAAGTTGAGGCTGACTTGAGCCGAGTCTGAAACAAGACAGAGCCTGCGGGGACCAATTTGAACTACGACCAATAGGATCAAGGCAGTAGGACTGTTATAGGTGGAGCTGGTGAGCATTAACCAGCACGATGCATGAGGGGGAGCCCCTTGATGGTTTAGATCATCCCATGTATGCTTGATCCACGAACGTGGAGGTGTAGGGAGCATCTGGATGACATCTGGATGGTCCTGATCACCTTAAGATGTTTGATCAGGCTTGGAGTGATGATCAGAGCTGATAGATCCAAGTTCATGCCTATCTGACGGTTGGTTCATGCCATAAGACAATCTGACAGCTGAGAAGGTTGGCGGCTTGATCATTAGCCAGGAGAGCTCAACGGAGTATGGCGCTTGCCGAGGAAGGTCCGAGAGGACCTTAAGGTTTGATTGCTGGGTTTCGATCGATTGATCCAGCGATGAGGGCGACAGACTCAAGGGGGGTGGCGCCGCTGTTTCTTGAGGTGGATGATTGGTGGAGTTCGATGGTCGACGGAGCCCAGAGTTGATGATGGAGGCCTTGATGAAAGGTCTTGAGGTCTTCCTGAGCTCGTGGGAGGCTATTTGAGGTGTGGTGACATGATGCGAGGTCGGGGTGGTGAGACCAAGCGGCGGTGGCCTTGGCGGCAGTCGCTGACATTGCCAGAAGCACCGCGGGCTAGTGGAGGAGGCCTTGTATCGACGTGATGGAGGTGATGGAAGGCCTGAACGGTGACGGGGGAGACTGGAGGAGAGGGATTGAGGAAGATTGCCGACAGGGTTAGGGTTTTGGTAGAGAAGAGGGAGGAAGGAAGTGATGTGGTGGTGTTGACTGGACAGTGACATGGCTCCAAGGTGGAGGGGAGAGATGGAGACGGGGAGAGAGAAAAGGTAGGCTTGGGTTGGTGGTGTGGTTTGCAGAAAGGTTGGAGTGCAGTTGCAAGGGGAAGTGGATGGGCAGAAGAGGAAAGTGAGGGAGTGGTGGAAGTTGTACGGTGGTAGTGTCCAGACATTTCCTACAACCTGTGGTGCTGCATTCATCATGGAAGAAACTACTTCATCCTCCAATATCTCCCGTGTCAGACTCGAAGTCTCTCCAAGCTTGTTAGGACTCAAGTTGATCTCTATCTCCCCTGGGTCCCCTAACATGCAGTGCTTCACTATCAACTGGGTTGGAGGCAGCTGAAGAGTAGGCTGAGGTTGAGATGCTAGTTGTTGCTTGGGTTGAAGACTTGGAAACTTTTGTGCTACTCTTGGCTCTATTGGCTCCAATGGAATGACACTTGTCATTGAAGGTGATGCTTCGATCTTCGAGGACACTTCTGTTTGTGTTGAGCTCTGACCCTCAGTACTCCCTGGGGAAGGGTGACCCATCGAGAGTATTGCTAGATATGTGTAGGGCGTCGATGCCATTTCTTCATCAGGGTTAGGTCCTCATTTTCTTGTTGGTTGTTCTCATTTTCGTGCAGTATGTTGACAATCCGATAAGAGATCTGTTCATTCAGGGCCTACCATTTATGATGATTTTCTTTGTGGTTCTCGTTCAGATCCTTGAGGGTGGTGGCGATGGTTGTCATCACATCCATTAGTTGGGCCAACACGTCTGCATGAATCTCTTTGGGTGTTATTAGCGGGGATTGCGGTGAACTGTCAAAGTTGCTCGTAGGAGCTTTCTGGGCAACCAGCGAAGACAGTGGAGGGTTGTCGGCCAGAGAAGTTGTATCAGGATCGGCTGAGGTGGGATGTAGGCCCAAGGGGGTCAAACCTGGCTCTGGTACCAAGTTGTTACGAGCTTTTTGCTCGTAAGCCTTCCAGGATCACGTGCAAGGTCGTTGCGGGCGGAACGCCGGCGTGAGGGTTCCTTGGGACTTAGGGTTTTCCTTCGCAATGGTGGCGGAAGGGAAGTCCCAGGTGTGAACCCTAGTCCTCCGAATGAGGAGCCGAGGTGATCGGCTCGAGTCGACGTTGTGAAATCGGGAGTTGGCGTGGCGAAAGGGGGAGTCTACTCGGAGGATGACGTGGCACGGGCGTGGCATGGGGATGCGGTGCAGTCATGGCATGTGTATCGCGGTGGAGGCGCCGGCGAGTGGTTGGCGCAACCGCAATGGGAGTGACGGAGAGGCGGTGCTGGTTGGGCTTTGAAAGCAAGGCGGCACCGGATTGGAGATCACGGGTGGCATGGGGCCACGGTCGGGAGGAGAAGGTCACCGGAGGGGAAAGGGAAGGAGGTAGACTGCACGTGAGGTTTGGGTGGCGAGCGGCGAGCGACGGCGGGCTCCGGAGGTGGTTGTGAGGTGGGGGCTGTGAGGAGGAAGAGTGAGAGAGGCGATGGAACAGAGGGAGGGAAAGAGTGGGGAGGGGAGGAAAGGAAGGTGGCTGGATAAGATAGAGGAGAGTGAGGAGTCCTAGCCAGAGTAGGGAAGATAGCCAGCGGAGTTGGAGTGGAGTGGGAGAAGGAAAAGAGGAAGGAAAAGAGGAAGGAGGCGGTGGAGGGTGGAGTTGGAGCAAGGGTATGAGAAGGAGGAGAGTCCTGTTGGAAGGAGAGTTAGGGAAAGAGCAAAGAGGAGGGAGGAAAGCAGGGAGAGAGGGACGACGACGGTCAGCTGGGCGGGGCCATTTGGGGGCGACAGGGGTTGCGGCCAAGTGGCGCGGCTGGCTGGGCGGTGCCTGTGGGAGTAAGTAGAAGGCCTAGGGCTGCTGCCTCTCCATGAGTGAGGTGGAGCGAGGGCCGGGGGCCTCAGAGTCGAGGAAGAAGAGAGGGTCGTAGTGAGGGAATGAAAAGAGTGAAGAGGAAGAGAGAGGCTACATGAGCGACTTGGGCGGTCTTGGCAGCGTGGGCACGGCGCGGGGGCCGACGAGAGCTGAGGCCAGCGGAGGAGAGAGAAAGAAGAGGCCAGAGAAAAGGGAAAGAAGAGAGAAGAGGAAAGAGAAGAGGGAGTGGCTTGGCCTTGGGTGTTGTTGATTGCGCACGGCCGGCTTGACACCGGGAGGGTAGGATGAGAGAGGGGGGGGGCACGAGGGCTAAACCAAGGTGAAGGAGGAAGAAGCACTACGCAGAAAAGGAGGGATCACCAACGAGGGTGTCGGTGATTTTCGCAGTCGGAGCCCGGGTTAGGAGCTCTGGGAAGCTATTGACTTGGGAGAGAACTCCCTATAACGATCCCTTTGTCAAGGGAACCAAGCTTGGTGGCTGAAGCATTTGAGGGTTTTAATTATTTCTTAATTTATTTAACTACAAGGCATGGGGACGCGTCTATAGGCATCATATAAGAGACCTAACTTGAGTGGAACTGTGGCTTACTTGGCTTACTAGCTTCCTATTCAAGTAATAGCCTATTCTCAATAGGAAAAAGAAAGAGTCATATTACAACTCATATGACTAAAATAGGAAACAAAATTAGAAAAACAATTAAGAAACTAGGAATGCAACTAGGAAACTAACTAGGATATGATGAGGAACCAAGGGAGGCAGGTGGGCCCGACCCTTCTGTGGCAGGTTTTAAAGGAAAGCTGTCCCTTGGTGGGGCCGGTTGGGCTTGGGCCGGGCCCACATCCGGTCCGCCCTGGTGCATCTAGTCAGGTTTTTGAAAGTTCAAATTTTACATGCTATATATATGATATAGCAACCATCCACGCCCTCCAAGGGCTCTCTAACATTCAAACATACTAAGGCATACCAACAATACGAGATATTCAAACCATACATTTTAAAAGCAAAGCATTCCACAACTAGGGAAACCAAACAATGCATGCTATCAACCAGATATGCCAATAACCACACATGACTCTACAAGGCTAAATATCCAACCTATTCATTCAATTAGACATTCAAAATGACACACCTTCGGCCTCTAACTAAACATTCAATCAAAATTCAATTTAGGCACACCGCCAGCCATTATACTAAACATTATCGAGGGGGGGGGGGGCATGACTCCCCCGGTTCACCCACAAGCCTACATAAGGCTCGGCCAATAGGGCCTAATAGATATAGTATATACAAATATATAGCATGCATCAATTTGACATAAAAACCCCAACTTACGTGAAACTTAGCCAATAGGTAAACTCGTCATAAATCCCTCAAAAACTATCGAAAAACCACATAATTAAACATGTTGGTACTACACATGATTAGGGAGATAATACCATAGGAACATGTAAAAAAGGAATCGAAGAAACCTCCAAAATGGCCAACATGCAACCACTCTGCCAAGGGAGCGATCGATCTGAATTGGGAGCAATCAATCACAATTGGCAGTTTGAGGAATCCGACGGGAAAATTCCCAAAATCCATTCAAACGACGACGAAACGTGATGTATCTAAGCAGAAAGAAGAAAACCAGCGAAGAGAAAACCACGAAAAAAGGTCAATCCATCCTAATACGGCCTAAACATAGGTTTAGGGATATAAACCCTTTCTTAATCAAGCTAATATTCTCCCAAACTCCATTAATCCAATTTAGGGTATCCTAAATTGGTGTTACCCCAATCTTTGGCCTCCTCCAAGCCACTAGAATCGCCTCCCAAGAGCTCCCAAAACCCCTTCTCTATAAAACCCTAAAGAAATGGGAAGAGAGGAAAATATCTCAGCTGCCATCTACTTATGCCCTCAGTCCCGAGTCTGATTGATCCTTCAATCACTCGGGGCTGAAAGTTACCTAGTCTCTAAACCGATCGATCGCTCCAAGGATGGATCAATCGCTCTGGGCTGAAAGTTGTTCTAAAGACAAGCTTTCACGCCCAAACTTGAATCTCTCAATTCGAAACTCGCAGAGTTCTAATAAGCACATTCATCACTCATGAGGCCGTGTGTGCACCACAGCGTGTGAAATCCAACTCCGCAATGACAAATTACCAAAACACCCTTGGAGTTGCAACAATCGACATGATCATTCAGCAAGGTCATCCGGGCCAAACCAACCAAGCCAGGCCCTCAACCTAACGCGGTCAGACTAGGTTTGAGGTACGGGTCCTCATAACCTATCACCCTTAAAAGAGTTTCGTTCTCAAAATTCGGTAATGGTAGGGCCGAAAACAACATAGTAGAAACAAAACACACTTGCACAAGACAATAAGGTTAGAGCTCACAACCTGAGCATCCACACAGCATAGGAGATACACCTCGGGGTAAGAACCACTTGGGATACTCTCTGTACATGCGCTCCTAGCGTTCTCAAGTCACCCCCGTCAACACCTTTGCACCTCCAAAGGATAAACTAATGGAACCGTTCTGCCTCTCAAGGCCAATTTCTCATGTCAAGGACCTAAACTGGTTGCTCTTTGTGCAATGTATCCGGCTCAAGTTTGAATCATCGAATCTGACGGTGCATGACGAAACTGAATGACGTCTTCTCAACATAGGTACATGAAAGGGAGGATGAGTCTCTGCTGCACTCCAATATCTTGAAAGTGCCAACAAACCTCGATGTTAACTTACTTTTACTGCCAAAACTAACTAGATCTATATATGGCATCATCCCGAAGAACACTTTGTCGCCAACTATGAACTCCAATGGTTGTCGCTTCTAATATGTATAACGTTTTTGCCAACCTTGTGATGTCGAAAGCCTCTGGTTGATTTGTTAGCCAGATGGGTTGAGGTCCAGGCGGTATATGAGGACCCGTTCCTCCAACCCGATCCAACTGCATTAGGTCAAGGGTTTGGCTCTGTTGGCCTTGTTTCAGGATCGGGTTGATCGCGAAGACCCCAAGGGAAATTTGATAAATTGCGTTTTTGCGGCTGGTTTCCCCCCCACGTAGTGCACACACAGCCCTATGAATGATGTATATGCTTGTTAGAACCTTAGGTGATCTTGGGATTGAAAGATCCGAGATCGGGCGTGCGGAAGCTTGTCTTTAGGATAGCTGGCGGCCCAAGAGCGATCGATCGGACCCTATGTCAGCACCGCCTTTGACGTGTCCGAATAAGGAACCAACATTGACCGATTGGTCGCTGGCTGAACAACCGATCGGACACGGGTCTATAAGAACCCGCAGGAACCCTATGTTTTCTCTTTTTCTCTTCTCTCTTCACCGTTGCATCAATTCGACGAGGGAGCCCGATCTAGAGGCTTGAAGAGGTCGGCAACAATGAGAGGAACACATCAAGGGCTTTCATACACGGATTAATCAAGGATTTGCGTAGTTAGCTAGGATTCTTCACTCTTCGGCTTGATTAGGTGTTCTTGGTTGTTTGAATGCTTAATTAGTTAATTAATCTATGCTAGATGGTGCTCCTAGGTATGCTTAATATATGTTTGAGGTTTGATTGGATTTTCATTGGATTTAAACCAGATTTAAGTGGGGTTTTCCTTGATTTATTCTCAGATTTATGTTTCAATTAGAATAGCTATGTTTGAGCTTGAGTACAGAGCTGTACATGCATTATATCAATTGATCTTCAACATAAAAGTTGTAGATCTCTAAGTTATCTTCAACATAAAAGTTGTAGCTATGCCTGGCTGTGCAAAACGGACCAATCAGTTTAATTAGTGAGATTAAGTGGTTTTTCGTTATCCGATTGATCGGAACTTTGGATATGTGATCCGAGGTATATCATTGAGTGGGCATATCAAGTTTTACATCAATCGGACAGTAAGATTGATAGTTATGATTTTCCAAAGTTAGTAGTTTGTTTGCTTTAATTCGATAAATCGAGCTTTCCATTATCATATGTTATTATATATGCATAGGCCCTGTGTGTGGCTTGTGGGTAAACCAAGGGGGTCACGATCCTTGGGATGTGTAGAATAGATTATTCGCTTTCCTTAGACCATTGCTATGTTCACCTCCTTGGTGGGCTTTATGTTGTGCCTAGCCCTGTATATTATTTTAACATATCGTTGCATGTATGAAATCTTATCTTTGTGCGTGTGAGCATTGCATACATTTGATTGCATTAGAAGCATAAACATTAGGACGTGGGCGATGGGTTGATCGTCGATCCGAGGGCTCAGTCAGCTCGGATCTAGCCTTAGGACCAAGGCTAGTTAGCAACGTTTAGGACAAATTGTTATGAAAATCTTTTGCTATCGGGGTTTTTGTCCAATAGGTTGTAATTACTCTGATTGAGGTGTAGAGGTCGTCCTGGGTTCTGTCTCAGTCTCATTCTCAGTATAGCAATAGGGGAAGTAACGTACTCCCTGAGTCCTACCCCTGTTGTCTCAGCACAGAGTGCTTGATTTCTGGGGGACGACTGCTGACTGTAGAGGTCATCAGGGTGCGTGTCTACGGGGTAGGTGGTAGATGTAGTGTGTGCTTTCCCCTAGAGAAGAGATGGTACCAGAGACTTTACTGTTCCCTTCCTTTCAATGTGACGTAGAATATAATCCTGCTGAGCTTATGACTCACTCCTACCCTGGCTGTGTTTGCAGGTGTAGATGCCAGAGCTTCCGTAGCTCCTAGCAGACCAACTTTTGGTGACACATCGACTTCTGGAAACATTTGAGGCTTCTGGAGACTCTACTGTACTTTTGGCAGTTTTTTTTAATAAACATCCTTCGAGGATTATGTTAAATGTATAATTTCCCTGTTCGAGGAGTTTTGATAATATTGTATCAATACATTTTGGTTTAATATTGGAGATTACAATTTTAGCCTCAGATCAATTGTTTAATTTAGTTGTAATAATTGTTATATAAATACGCCACAGATGGATTGAATAGATTAGGAACCCTCACGCCGGATACGGGATGGATTTTTTGGGTCAGGTTGTGACACAGCATCTCCCTTTGATTCGCCATTGTTCATTGGGTTGGAGGCCCGTGGCTCGTTGTGGAATGTAAGGGCAATTTGGTAAATTACGCCTTGTCGGTTTGTTTTCACACCCGCGTGTGCACATACTGACCGTGTTTGTGTTAATGATTGCCTAGAACGGTTAGTTGGACCCGGGATCGAAAGATCCAGGCTTGGGCTTGTGTTCTAGCCCAAGTCTAGCTTTCTGTATTAAGAAGATCGATCTTCCCTTGCTAAGAAGATCGATCCTTTAGTGCCAAAAAGTGAAGTGCATCGTCGTGAAGGATCGATCTTCTCCTTGGGGAAAGATCGATCATTCATAGGTTGGTTCCTCATTCTATAAAACGGACGCAACCCCCTTATCTTTTTCCCTTTTGAAATCCGTCATTCTTGAGCTCAGATCTGACGAGATTTTGGAAGGGATTGAGGATGATCCGAGGCTTAGCATCTGAGATTGAAGTTGCTCTAGTCGAGGTAGGGATCCTACCTACTTGGGTTTCCGGTTTTTAGAGGTTTTGGTTTTGTTTTGTTATCTTTTGCTTAGATGACTTGAATACATGTTGATCGAGGTTTAGAAATCGTGTCGGCCTCGAGCCAGGTGTTGAGGTGTAACCAGTGTCCGGTGATCTACGAATCTTGAGTAGAGGGTGTGTCTACTCAGTGGTGCCATTTCCTACCGACAGTGTTGGTTTCCTGCTTGTGAGTCAGTAGTGTTGGTTTCCTGCGTTCAGGGACACTCGGCGGGATTATGGGGCGCATGTGTACACTGAGACTTTGCTTGAGGACGACACTATTGTGTTCCCTCCTTGTTTGTGGGTGTCGTAGTGTAGTTTCCTTGCAAAGCTTAGTTGCACATTTCTACTCGGGCTGCGTTTTACAGGTGCAGACGTTAGCTCCTCTTCGGTGGCCCCTACCGAGCAGGTGCTTAGAGGCGCAGCGGTGCCTGGCAAAGTTTGAGGAGCGGTGATCTTCAGTTTACCCTTTTTGTTATAATTATCCTCCTACGGGAGTGTGATGAATAATTTACCCTTTTTGAGGAGTCTGATGAAATGAATTATTTTACTATATCTGTTGAGGTTTCTTTAATTATTGATTTAATAAGGGTGTTTTGAGCATTGTTTAGGGAGACCAATAGATTAGAGGGAACCCTCGTAAAAATTTCCGTAGATAGTTAGGTTCCGGTTCGCGTCCCCTGGCCCAGTTGGGCTTTCGCGGGTCGGGACGCGACAACTTGGTATCAGAGCATAGGCTGTAGGTCCCAAGGATAGGATCAGGATTCGATTGAGATTGAGCGTGGGATGGGATAGTTTTATGTCTAGAACATCCGTGCATGCTCCTTTGTGTTGTGTTGTGCTTTCGCTTTCTATTTGTGCTGCTTTGTTTTGTGGTTTCTGACGAGTGGATGCTCGTTTGTCGCTGGGGATTGCACAGATGTCGGGAGCTCGAGGCCAGCCTTCGGTTGTTGGTCAGGGTGGGGCACGACTCGGTCGACCCACCCGACCGATCAGAGAGGTTCCTATCGGGGCGGTCCGAGCTAGGCGGGTTGCGCCATCACCAGTGACGGTTTTGGTCGCACATGAGGAGGCCTTTCTCACCGAAGAGAGGGTCCTCGCTCCTGTCGACGGGCGGACCGCTGCGGCGATCATGATGGATTTCCAGTGGCTGAACCTGCCTAGGTTCAGTGGTGAGATTGGAGATCCGACTACAGCGGGCGGCTGGCTCAGGGGAGTCACGCGCCTCTTGGATACACTCTTCGTCAAGGATGACCGGATCCGGGTCACCCTCATGGCGTTTCAGTTTGGTGGGGACACTCTTGACTGGTGGTGCACAGCCCAGCAAACAGGTGACGGAGGAGAGCAGCTGTGGGAGGAGTTCAGGGCGTTGTTCTTTGACGCGTACTTCCCGGAGAGTACACGTGACGCTCTGACCCGAGAGTACCAGTCCCTTCTATAGGGTACTCGCTCCGTTCAACAGTATGCCACCCGGTTCACACATCTGGTCCGTTTTGCGGGGGCAGTGGCAGTAGATTCGACGGCCATGGCATAACAGTTTGAGTGGAGACTCCGGCCAGAGATCAGACAACAGACTTGTTCCCACCGCTTCCAAACGTATGCAGCAGTTTTAAACTGCGCCTTAGTAGTGGAGGCGCAATTGCAGGAAGAGAGGTGCCGGGCAGTTCCACCGGCATTCTCTACCAGTACACCGCAGAGGCCTCAGGGCAGAGGGGGATTCGGCAGATGACAGCAGCGGCGTCCACAACACTTCCGGTAGCAGTCGCGGCGCCCTCAACAGTTGCCGAGCTTGGCAGGCCAGTTTCTTCCTACGGTCGGGCCGTCTGGGCAGGCTCCGTCAGGGGAGGCCTGGGTCAGCAGCCTAATGACGTATCAGTCACGTGCTACCGGTGCGGGTAGATGGGATACTTCTGTAGGGACTGTCACCCGCGGGGAGCGTGAGACGCTATGCCGCAGCGCAGTAGAGGCGGAGGATCTAGTGCTTGGCAAGGGAGAAGTGGTGGGCGCGGATCAGGGGCTGGACCGAGTCACTCCAGAGGTGGAGGCGGCCCACGAGGGTGTGTGTTTTCCCTCCCAGAGCGTGAGCAACCAAAAACCATGCAGCAGTACCAGCAGTACCAACAGGCCTCGGCAGAGCCATCCGTACTCAGAGGTATCTTTCAACTTTCAAGTTCTTTAGTGGATGTGCTGATAGATTTAGGGGCGTCTCTTTCCTATGTTGCTAGCTTGTGTGTGGCATCGCTAGGATTAGAGACATGTCGGCTAGAGGTGGCATAGTCTATGGACTCCCCGATCGGCGGGTCAATCAGGGGCCGCCCAGGGCCTACGGACTCCGTCCAGGATCCACTCGAGGGCCCCACCCGACACAATATTGTCCGCTTTTGGCTTAAGGGTGAGCATTCGGTTCTCGGTTCGGTTCTCGGTCCAGAACCGAAGAACCGAACTTTTTTCGGTCCAGGAAAATGAGAACCAAACCGAACCGAAGTTTCCTATAGAACCGAACCGAACCTAATCGAAAAGTTCGGTTTGGTTCGGTTCTATAGGCATTGAATGGAGGCGAGGACGGGAGCATCAATGGAGGAGATGGCTATAGGACTTGTCTACGCCGTCACGGAGCGGGGCGGAGGGGGTCGACGATGGAGATGGCGAGGGTCAGCAGTGGGTGAAGTTGAGGGAGGAGGCTGCGAGGGGGAGGAGAGAGCGGTGGCGCTCGGAGCAGAGGAGGTGGGCGTAGCGGCGGGTGCGCAAGCGGAGGTAGGGGTGCTGGGGGCGGGGGGAGGTGATGAGGAAGGAGGGGGAGAGAGGGGAGATGGAGGGGATGCGTGAGGCGGCTGTCGACGAAGCCGAGGCCGTCGCATCCCTAGCCGAGGTCCTGTGGAGCTCGGAGAAGAGGAGGCGCGCGTAGCGGCTGGTAGGGGTCCTGGGGGCCGGGGGAGGCGATGAGGAAGGAGGGGGAGAGAGGGGAGATGGAGGGGATGCGCGAGGCGGCCGCCGACAAAGCCGAGGCCGCCGCATCCCTAGCCGAGGTCCTGTGGCGCTCGGAGCAGAGGAGGCGTGTCGCGCCCCGACCTACGGAAGCCCAACCAGGCCGGGCGACGCTAACCGAAACCTAACTAAATGCGGAAATAATGGCTAGAAGTTCCCTCTAACTTACTGGTTTCATTAAACAGTTCATAAGCACCCCTGAATAATACAATAATTTCAAACCTCAAAAGATATAACATAATATTCAAAAACCTCAAAGGGGTTACAACAGTTTATACATCATACTCCCATAGGAGACTAACTATAACAGAAAATGTAGAAAGTGATCACCGATCCTCAGACCCCGCCAGACGCCGTCGCGCCACCAAACACCTGCCCGGTAGGGGCTACTGAAGAAGAGCTGGCGCATGCACCTGCAAAACGCAGCCCGGGTAGGAGTGAGCATAAAGCTCAGTAGGGTTCTACACTACATCACACAGAAGGAAGGGGGAACGCAACAGTGTCGCTCTCAAGTGAGGCCTGGGTGTATACAGGGGCCCCATAACCCCACCCCTTGTCCCTGAGGCCCAGGGACGGCACTCAGTAGCAGGAACAACACTGGAAACGCACAACTGCAGGGAGCGACAGTGCAGGCGGGAAAAAGGCACCGCTGAGTAGGCAACTCCTCTACCCCAGGGTCAGCACAGTGGGACACCGGCTACACCTCAGCATCTGACTCAAGGCCGACACGACCTCTATAATCATCAACCAACATGTGTACCAGTCATCTAAGCCTATCATCAAGTTTGACTGGAAACAACAATTCGAACCGAGTCCTAACTATCCAACCCTGGTCCTAGGGCTAAATCTGAGCTTCCAGCCTCGGGACGGCGATCCACAAATCACCCACGCCCTAACCATGCAACTAATGCACAACAGAGAATGTATGCTATGAACATACACAAGCAATAGGAAATAGGCATGCAACAGTATGTCAAGGCAGCATACAAGTCTAAATGGATCGCTGCAGCGGTGCTACCAACCGCTGCCAGCCGATCCGCGGCGAGTCTCGGCATTACGACGGTACCACGACCGTCAACCGCGAACTCCTGGAACGGTAAGCAACCCCGAAAACCGAAGAACAATAAAATATAATATTATAATCCGAACACATAACATTATATTAAAACGCCAAAACATTCACTCCATAGCAGTTAGTTGACCCCGTCGATCTGACGTCCAAACGACGTCGGATTCAAGATCCAACTTAGACTCATGTAGATCTACATGCTGGAATCAACATATCCAAAATCGGGAAACATCCAACGGTTCGATTACCGAAAAAACACTAATCGAAACCACTAAAAATAGTCCACAAAACCTCATCGAACAGCCTTGCGATCGATCCGGAACATTTGGATCGATCCAGAAGGTATTGGATCGATCCGGAACATTTGGATCGATCCAAACAGCTTCAGCTTCATACCAGCTTCAGATCAGTCTCGTTCCAGGCCACCAGAAAATTCACCACAATTCGTAGAAAAATCGAAAAAATACGAAATAAGCTGGAGTGGAAAGATAACTCAGATATCTACAACTCTTATTCTCAACACAACCCAAGATAATACACGTACCAATCAGAAAACGCGCCGCAAACCAGCTGTTCTTCAAGAACAGCAGAAACCGGAAAATCCGAAATGAAACATGCATAAATCCTACTGAAATCTTAACCAAAGTTCATGAAACTTAAACCAGAGATTATACTAAACAACATGCATCCAGCAACACAATTACAGCAAGATCTAACGGCTATACTAAGAGAACACCCCTAAACCACTCTCGTAGGTAGAACACCTACCGGAAATGCACTCCTCGGTTGATTCCCCACTAAACAGTCACCAACCCAGCTCCAAACCACGCCAGAGATCTTCCTCACGCCGCCACGAATCCAACGAGCCTTCAAGCTCCCAAAACGGTGGCCGGAGGAGGGAGAAAAGAGGATAAGAAGGGGCTGCCAGAACAAGGGAAACAGAGCCCGCGGGAAGAAGAAGAAGGAAGAAGGAGGGGAAAGAGAAGAGGAAGAGAAGAGGAAGAAAAGTGAGGGGGAAGGCCGGGGAAGGAGGGGGAAGGCCGGGGAAGGAGGGGGAAGGTGAAGGAGAGGTCCTCTCCTCTGACAATGAAGAGCGACGGCCATGTCGGCCGTCCTCGCCGCTCAACTGCTCTGCTACAAGCTCAACTGCCCTGCTACAGTACCCGGATCGATCCAAGGCCAAAAATGGATCAATTCGAGACAGCCTGGATCGATCCAAAACACTTGGATCGATCCGAACGGGTCAAAAACCCACCGACTCGCTCACGAGTCCGATCGATCGCTCCTAGGAGCGATCGATCGCTCAAGGGCCGTAAGCTGCCCAAAAGCAAGCTTCAACGCGCCCGAGCTGGGATCTTTCGATCCCGGGTCCATCTAACCATTCTAATCAAGCACTAACACAAACAAGTCAGTGTATGCACATGCAGGTATGAAAAAAACCAACAAGGCGCAATTTACCAAATTGCCCTTACGGTCCACAACGAGCTACGGGCCCGACCCAGGCGGTCGACCCAGGAATGGAGGGACATGTCCTCACAAGGCGCGCGTAGCGGCTGGTAGGGGTGCTGGGGGCGGGGGGAGGTGATGAGGAAGGAGGGGGAGAGAGGGGAGATGGAGGCGATGCGCGAGGCGGCCGCTGACGAAGCCGAGGCCGCCGCATCCCTAGCCGAGGTCCTGTGGCACTCGGAGTAGAGGAGGCGCGCAAGCGGAGGTAAGGGTGCTGGGGGCGGGGGGAGGTGATGAGGAAGGAGAGGGAGAGAGGGGAGATGGAGGGGATGCGCGAGGCGGCCGCCGACGAAGCCGAGGCCGCTGCATCCCAAGCCGAGGTCCTGTGGCGCTCGGAGCAGAGGAGGCGCGCAAGCGGAGGTAGGGGTGCCGGGTGCTGGGGGCGGGGGGAGGTGATGCGGAAGGAGGGGGAGATAGGGGAGATGGAGGGGATGCGCGAGGCCGCCGCCGCCCTAGACGAGGTGTTGTGGCCGTGGGGAGGGGAGACGGGAGAGATAGCTCAGCCGTGAGCCGAAGGTAAGTATTTTGCCTTACAGAATACTTTGCCTTATAGAACCGAACCGAAGTGAGATCAGCTCAGACGGGATAGATGGGTTTAAACTTCGGTTCTTTGGTTCTGAACCGAAGTTTATTTTAAGGAACCGGAACCGAACCGAAACCCAAACTATTTTATCTTACAGAACCGAACCGAACCGAATGGACCGAGGAACCGAACCAAATGGACCGAATTAATTCGGTTCGGTTCTGCTCACCCCTACTCACCGTAGAAATCTGGGAAAACTTCCCAGCGGGTCACCCATCCCGGGATCACTCCAAGGCAAGCACGCTTAACCTTAGAGTTTTCTGGCGGATCATTGCCATCACGGCTTTGTGTCTTATAAGGGTAACTAATATATTAAATATCTAAGTGGAGTTGCTTACCCGGTTACCTGGTTCGGCCACAAGCCCTCCAAGCGAACACCGACACCCAGGTACCCCGGGTCTCACAGGTCTGCCGATTGTGTTCGCTGGAGGTTGGAAGCCTTCGTGTTTGTCTAGACCTACGGGTGCTTGACATGATGGGTTTTGATGTGATACTCGGTATGGACTGGTTAGTCGCATACTGAGCCTTAATCGACTGTGGTCGCCGGAGGGTGGTCACTTGGACACCCAACGGGACACGGTTTGTGTTGTTGGGGAATCGGTTCTTAGCCGATTCCTTTGCTAGTGTTGTGGGAAGGTGTAGCGGCGAGCTTTCAGCCTTGCTGCCCAGCCTGCCCTTGTTTGGCTCTGAGGGAGTATATCAGAGAAGTTTTTCCAGGATTGTGTGTGACTTTATAGACGTGTTCCCCGAGGTGTTACTAGGGCTTCCACCATCCTAAGAGGTTGATTTTGAGATCGACCTAGTACCATGTACCACACCAATCTCCCTCCCAGCTTTTAGGATGGCACCAGCAGAGTAGAGTGAGTTGAGGACCCAGTTGGATGAGCTGACCAGCAGAGGCTTCATCCGTCCCATCATGTCTCCCGGGGGGGTGCCAGTGTTGTTCGTAAAGAAGAAGGATGGTACTCTTCGACTTTGCATAGACTACAGGCGCCTCAACATGGTGACAGTGAGGAACAGGTATCCGATGCCGCGGATCGATGACCTGTTTGACCAGTTGCGGGGATCGACGACCTGTTTGATGAGTTGTGGGGATCTTCAGTCTTTTCGAAGATCGACCTCCGCACAGGCTACCACCAGTTGAGAGTTCGGGATTGTGACATCCCGAAGACGGCTTTTTAGACTCGGTACGGCTAGTATGAGTTCATGGTGGTGCTATTTGGGCTGACGAACGCACCAGCATCGTTCATGGATCTGATGCAGAGGATTTTTTGGCCGTTTCTAGACCAGTTCATGGTAGTGTTCGTCGACGACATTCTGATCTACTCTCGGTCCGAGGAGGAGCACGGGCGACACTTGGCGACAGTGTTGCAGCTACTTCGGGAGCATTGGCTATATGTCAAGGCTTCCAAGTGCGAGTTCTGGCTTGCACAGGTGGGGTTCCTTGGACACGTGGTGTCGGCAGCAGGGATCTCAGTTGACCCGGCCAAGATCGAGGCAGTGGTACAGTGGAAGAGGCCGATGACAGTATTCAAGTTTCACAATTTCCTAGGCCTGGCGGGATACTACAGGCGATTCGTGCGGGACTTCTCCAGAGTTTCCGGACCGATGACCAGACTGACACAGAAGGCCGTCCCATTTGTGTGGGATGATGCTTGTGAGCGAGCCTTTGTGGAGCTGAGGACGAGGTTGACCAGTACGCCGGTGCTAATCGTCACTGAGTGAGTCGTGGGTTACAGTGTCTACAACAACAACAACGGTGTGGGTTTGGGGTGTGTCATCATGCAAGAGGGACACGTAGTTGCCTATGGTTCTCGTCAGCTAAAGAACCATGAGAGGAACTACCCGACCCATGATTTGGAGCTAGCAGCAGTGGTCTTCACTCTGAAGACCTGGCGGCATTACCTCTATGGAGAGAAGTTCACAGTCTTCTCGGAGCATAAGAGTTTGAGGCACGTTTTCACCCAACATGACCTCTACCGGAGGCAGTGAAGCTAGATGGAGCTACTGGAGGACTATGATTTTGAGTTACACTATCATCCCGGTAAGGCAAACGTTGTAGCAGACGCGCTGAGCATACATGCGAGAGAGACCAGAGAGCAGTGGCAGGGTTATTAGCGCGGCAGTGGCAGGCATTAGAGACAGTGGGTCAGTTGGAGCTCGAGTTCGAGGATCATGGTTCCTGCAGTTTCCTCTACACAGTGCAGAGTATGCCAACAGTTATAGCCAGAGTGATAAAGGCGCAGCGCAGTGATGCAGAGCTCAAGGAGTTACGCACATCAGCTAGCATGGAGGGCGCAGACAGGGACTGGACAGTATCGTCAGATGGAGGGCTACGATTCAGCGGTTCCTGCCGATCCAGTTCTGCAAGAGGACATTCTACGAGAGTTTCATCACTTTCATTTTGCAGTTCATCCCGGGAGCACCAAGATGTACCAGGACCTGCGGCGGCAGTTCTGGTGGTGCGGGATGAAGAGGGGCAATGATGGAGTTCGTATCGCACTGCCTTACCTGTCAGAAGATCAACGCATAGCACCAACGAATTCCAGGGTTACTTCAGCCCCTTCCACTAGCTGAGTGGAAGTGGGAGCATATCATGATGGACTTCATGACCGGGCTACCGAGGGGGAATGACGCGATTTGGGTCATCGTTGATCGATTGACCAAATCGACGCACTTGCTGCCTATGAGGTCGATATACTCGACAGAAAGATTTGGGTCATCAGGAAGGTGGTCAGACTACACAGAGTTCCAGTGTCTATAGTGTCAAACCGTGACCCCAGGTTCACCAGCAGGTTCTGGCGAGGCTTTTAGAAGGCAGTTGGCACACTACTGACCTTCAGCATGACATTTCATCCGCAGACAAACAGGCAGTCTGAGCGGATGATCCAAACCTTAGACATTTTGCTGAGAGCATGTGTCCTCGATGTAGGAGGCAGCTGGGAGGAGCACGTTCCCTTGGTGGAGTTCACCTATAACAACAGCTACCAGTCCAGTCTTGGAGTAGCACCTTTCGAGGCGTTGTATGGTAGGTCGTGTCATTCCCCAATGTGCTGGACAGAGGTTGGAGAGGCACCACTCACCGGTCCAGACATTATTAGACGATCGTCAGAGAGACTAGTGCAGATCAGGCAGAGACTTCTGACCTCTCAGAGCCGGCAGACGAGTTATGCAGATCAGACGTAACGATCGCTAGAGTTTTCAGTCGGCGACAGAGTGTTACAGAGGGTCAATCAGGTTTGGCAGAGGTGGCAAGTTGACGCCAAGGTTCATCGAGTCGTTCGCGATCCTAGAGAGGCTTCGCGAGTTAGCTTACCGCATGGATCTTCCTCAGCACATGTCAGCTGTGCAGTCGACATTTCATGTGTCGGTGTTGAGGAAGTATCACCCGGACTCGTCTCATGTCATCAGGGCGGATGACATCGAGCTTGAGGCAGACGCGACGTTCATTGAGCAGCCAGTTCAGGTGCTTGACCGGAGGGATCAGTACTTGCGGGGCAAGATGACTCCCTTGGTCAAGGTACTGTGGAGGCACTGTAGAGGAGATGACCTGGGAGCGCTAGGCGCGCATGCGACAAGAGTATCCGCACTGGTTTCCTTCTCGAGGTAGTTTTTGTCATGTCTTCTAGTGTAGTTGTTTTGTTGTTTCTGAGACCTATCCTTATCAAATCTCAGAATGAGATTTTCTTTAATGGTATTGGGATGTGAGAACATCTCCCTCTACTCCTGGGTCAACCGTCTGGGTCGGGCCCATGGCTCGTGCTGGACCGCAAGGGTAATTTAGTAAATTGCGCCTTGTCGGTTTGTTTTCACACCCGCATGTGCACATACTGACCGTGTTTGTGTTAATGATTGCTTAGAACGGTTAGTTGGACCTGAAATCGAAAGATCCGGGCTTGGGCTTGTGTTCTAGCCCAAGTCTAGCTTTCTATACTAAGAAGATTGATCTTCTATTGCTAAGAAGATCGATCCTTTAGTGCCAAAAAGTCAATTGCATCGTTATGAATGATCGATCTTCTCCTTGGGGAAGTTGAATCTCGCACAAGAAACCTCCAAAATGTCGACACTCTCTCGACAGCTGTGACGCGATCCTCAAATGTCACTCATGCTCCTCCTCAGTGCATGAGTAAGTAGAATGTTGTCGACGAAGATTACTGTAAGCCGATCAAGGTATAATTTGAAGATCCTTTACATCAAGTCCACGAATGTCACATGCGCGTCTGTCGATCCAAAGGGCATAACTATGAACTCATATAATTTGTATCTGGTCTGAAATGTTGTTCTTGGGATGTTGCAATTTCAAATCCTCATCTGAAGATTGCTGGTGCAAGGTCTAACCTCCGAGAAGATCAATGAATCTCTCAGGTGACAAACATGGTGTCGATACACTGCAATGGACGCGTGCTCCTCGGTGCATCATTGCTCAGTTCCTCGACATCTAGGCACATACTCAGTCCATCCGCAAAGAGAACTAGAGCAAACTAAGACAATACACTAGGGTAGAAGAAGTCTCGAGCCATCAACACGGCTGACTGAGTCCTCGACTGTCTCTATTCTGTTAGTGTCACCACACAAACCGGCAACGATCAAAACTACCTGGAAGAACCCCGAGCCCAAACTCGGTATTTCACGAAGGTAATAACCAGGAAGCTCCTGAAGAAAGACAGCTGCACAATCAACAACAACACGAAGCAAACCTGCTCTTCCGAGCACACTCATAGACAAAGGGAAGGAGTTCACCACAAGCTGGTGAACAAGCACCAGCTCTCGACAACAAGAAGGCTCGCCAACCCGCGACCTCCAGGGAGACCAAAATGACACTGTCAGGTTTACCCACAACATCTTTCCACAGCCGAAGCAAACATAGCTCGATACACAAATAACCAGCGCAAACCGAGAAAACCTTCAAAGCCTAACATGTCCCACACGTGGGTGACGAGCACCTAGAGATCCCCAACCTCTAGCAAACGAACCGACAAGAGCTACCAACCCAAGCTCTTGTCCTAACCGGTGGTTGCCCCGAAAGCCACACCCAAGTACAGTCCCAAGCCAACATGGCTGCACGGGGATAAGTAATAAGGGGGAAACCCATAGCCATAAGAAAATCACACGCCGAGAGAAGCTCCGAAAGCTTATGACTGAAGCTGAAAGTAGAAAGCGTTGGCTCTAAAACTAGCTACTACTGAAGCTGCACCCTCTACAGAAGTGTGAGAACCCTGGCCAGACTGGTCACTGCCTCATCTCTAGCAAGTCTCTATTTGAAATCTGAACTCCACATCAGCCCCAGGTACCTACCCCAATTGTGGTATTAACCCACTACTCTACTCCACACAATGCGTCACACCCGACTGCTCCGGGTCAAGCGCCTCGCGCACCAAGACCGTCGGCGAAAAAGCTCCCGGCGGCTAGCACTCGAGCACGCCGTGGGGTCCCTCTCAGTATGACGGCTCAGGCTACCTCTCACAAAAAACCGACACGATGTTACTGTGGATACGATTGTCACTGATCCCAAACCTCTTCCTCTATACCAAGGGCTACCCTACTATTCCCTGGAAGATGGAACGGTAACCCCGAAACTCACCACGACCACCGACCAACTGTTCGGTGTCATCCCTCACAATCACTTGTCTCAGTAGTTAGAACACAGAATAAAGCGTCTATCACTGCTCTCTAACAAACTGAGCCAGATGATCCAACCAACTCACGTACTGCAACGTGGTGTGAGTACCCAGAACTAGAAGAAGGTACTCCAAACCACACTACCCTTAGTCCTCACGGAGGGTAGGGGCTAGAGAATCGTTCACGAAACTGCTCTCAAAACACAGCCAATATGTCACAGCCCGACCTAGAAAACCCATCCGGTCCTGGGTGTGAGGGTTTCAAATCTATTCAATCCATCTGTGGCACATTTATAATGAAATAATACATCAAAATTATTCAATTGATATGGGGTCAGAATTGTAATTTCTATACATCAAATATAAAACAAGTATTTTGATACAAATTTTGATCCTCAAAAGAGATATGTGTAAATATCTCAGAAATCCTTACATAAGGAAATTATACATTTATTTAATCTAACAAGATAACTGAACCCTAAGTTCTCAAACACCTCCAGAGGTCGACGCGCTATCAAGAGCCTGTCCAGCTGGTGCTACGGAAGAAGAGCTGACGCTTGCACCTGCAAAATGCAGTCCGAGTAGGAGTGAGCGATAAACTCAGTAGGGTTTTATTCTACGTCACACTAAAAGGAAAGGGAACAGTAAAGTCTCAAGTTTCATCTCATCTCTAGGGGAAAACACACGTTACGAACACTGCCTACCCCAGGGCACGCACTCTGAAGACCTCCACTGTCAACAGTCGTCCCTCACGAACCAAGCGCTCCAGCGCTGAAACAACAGAGCGTAGGACACATGGTGATACGTAACTTCTCCTACTGAAACTGAGACTGGAACTTAAGACGACCTCTACACCTCAATCAGAGTAATTGCAGCCAACTAGACAGTAACCTTGATAACACAAGATTAACATAACAATTCACATCCTAAACATTGCTACCCAACCTTGGTCATATGGCTAGATCTGCGCTGCCCGATCCCTCGGATCGGCGATTAACCCATCGCCCATGTCCTAACCTTTATGCTTCTAATGCAATTAAATACATGCAATGCTCGTACTCACATAAATAACATTAGAAGCATGTAACAAGATGTCAGAACAATATACAGGGCTGGGCGTAGCATACAGCTCGCCAAAAGGGTAGACATATCAACGGTCTAAGGAAAGCTAATAAATAGGCGTAACGGCCTACAAGTCTCCGCGAGACTAAACAAACAATCTAATATATCATTCAATCTAAATTTCGGCATTAAAACGGCACATATGACCGGGTCGTCAACCAAAATTCTACAACGGGGATACAACCACCGCCAAACAAACAATAACTACAACAATAAGCAGTTTATAATAATGCAAAAAGCCTAGGGCGCACCTTTGACCCGATTATTTGACACATCCCAAGGGACATAACTCCCTTGGTTTAACTACAAACTTCACGCAAAGCTGGGGCATATATAGGGCCTACACACACACATATAACGAGATTGAAAAGCTCAAATTATCGAATTGAAACTAACGATACTACTAAATTCAAAAAATCCTAACTTTGAATCTAGAGGTTCAATTAACATAAAACTTGATATGCCTACTCATTGACATACCCCGAACCACATACCCAAAAATTGAATCAAATGGATAAAAGGAAATAGATGAAAACATATAATTTTGGTTCAAATTCAGATTTGATAAATAAGTCAAAATTCCTTTGAAAATTCCTCGGATTGAAACCAAACATTGCAGATCAGTCCTAAGGGGCACTAAGATCATCGTATCCAAAAATAAAATGAATTGGAAGTCAATTTCCTACTTAATTTCACAAATGAAACTCACTGCCCCGTTTCAACATAGCTCGACATTTAATTCACCACAAATCTTACATTCAATTTCCTACTTAATTTCACAAATTAAAAGAAGACTCCGAGATCTACAACTTTAATGTTGAAGCTCAAATAAGAGTAGGTACGTAGAAGCCAGATAACAAGCTAGAACATAGCTGTTTCTGCTAGAACAGAAATCCGATTCAAATATGGGAAAAACTTGCATAAATCCAACTTAAATCCAAACCAATTCACATCAAACTCCAATCAGTTACTAAGCAAGCCTAAAGACATCATCTAGTACAAGAAAACATCAAACTAACAATTAAATTAACCTAGAACACCTAAACAAGAGTTTAGATTAAGAACCCTACATTTCTAAGCTAATCCATGATTAATCCTTGATTAATCCATGCTAGGAAGGTATAAATCTCCTCCTCCCATTGTTACTGACCTCCCCAAGCTGTTGGAGCACCATCCCATGTGAAACCCTAGCGATGGCGGAGTGAAGAAAAAAGAAGAAACAAAGAAGCTAGCGGGTTCTTATACCAGCCGTGTCCGGACTAGGTCGGTTCCGTACTTGCCAACTTAACGTCGGTTCCGACATAGAGTCTGATTGGTCGCTCTATGGAGTGATCGATTGCTCCCGGTTGCCAGCTGTTCTAAAGACAAGCTTTCTCGCCCGAGCTCAGATCTTCCGATCCCAAGCCCGTCTAAGATTCTAACAAGCACATATATCATTCCAAGGGCCATGTGTGCGCTATGCAGGTGTGAAACCGACTGTCAAGGCGCAACAAAAATGTGATCAATCGATCGCAAAGCAAGGCCAATCGAGCCAAACCATAAAACCAAACCCTCTACCTAACGCGATCAGACCGGGTTGGAGTTACGGGTCCTCACACAACAGTGTCCCACCACTACGCATTAGTTCATTAGAAAGCAAGAAAACCAATAGCTTTTCAAGCCAGCGATAGTCCTTGATGTTCAAGGCACCTCCTTCAACTAGTCCTCTACTGTGAAAGGATCTCCACCATCACCTCTAAACCAGGTATCCACCTCCCGGGATTCCAAGAGCACAAATGCGACACGTTCTGATCCCTACTCGCTCATCTCCAGCACGGGGGGAGATTCACTATTAGGCGAGGGAATGGACAACACCAGCGTGCACGCAGATCTCCCCTCGAGCCGTCATGCCACAAATGAAGATCAACAAAGCACACAAGCAACAATAGCTAATTAAGCATATCACACAATCGCAAACAGCATGCAAGGATGTTTTAGGCCTAGAACTATTCCATCCCACACTCAAAACCTCTACCGGAAGCCTAATCCTAATCTTAGGACCTACAACTTGCTATGATACCAAATTGTCACGCCCTGACCAAGAAAACCCATCCGGATCGAGACGTGAGCCAACCTAACACGAATCAACCTATGACGCAAGATTTACATATCCAGATCCACCGCTGATATCGCTCAAATGTGTCACAACACAGCGGTGCAGTGCAACATAACATAAGAGAGGTCGAACCCACAGAGAGACAAGCAGAAAACATCCAAAACACAAATAACAATGAATTAAAGACAAACGAGAACTTAAGAATTAACTAAATTAGATCAAAGGATTTTAATAAGGCTAGGCATCAGAAATCACTTCACTCGGATTTAGGTTCTTCTTCTACCAACGGTTCATTCAATACTTAGTTAAGGGATCACATCACATTCACCTTAACCGGAATATATGAAACTTTAAACCTAACAAAATATATAAATGTCTCTTCCTATGATTGATTCTTCCTTTTTATAGTTCTAACTTCCTCCTACCAAAACCTAAGAATATACGATACCGGTTGTCACTACATGCAACGTATAGCAAAAGTTCATCGGGACAAAGCCCTAACTCTATCTTACAATACCAGCTCTCACAATCGGCAATGCATAACAAAGATTTCACGAGATAAAGTAGGTAAACAATTAAAAAAACTATGGGATTATAAGATCATGAAAGAAACATGACTGGATTCATAATATTAATCATCCACATAGAAATCTATAATCTGAAAATAATCTTTGAAGATTCAATACATAGAAGATAGTTTAACAATAAAGATTAAAGCTATGAACAATGATGAACAAGAAACCCTATTCCTCGCTAGGTCATCCGTCCGCCATGCCCGAGGATTACTCAGCCATGTATGGAGATTTTTTCATCTTCTTCCTTGTTTTCTCCTCTCAAAAGCTCTCTAGAACACACCCTTTTTAGAGTTGGACGTCCTCCTTATATATAGGTATGAAACCATGGGTTTTATTTTAACTATTGGATAAAATCTGGTCCGTTTGTTTTCAGGTCGTCCGACAAGAGATCGATCTCCTTAAGGATAAAGATCGATCTTCTTTCTTTTCTCAATTTTCATAACCTGGATCGCCCCGACTAAGATCGATCTTCTTTCTCCGTAGGCTGGGTCACTTCCCAGTGATGATCAATCATTTTAAAGGGCATGATCGATCATTTGAAACATGGCTCTCTGTCATCTCTGGCTACATACAATAATCGATCATTATAAGGGAGATGATCGATCCTTGTATCCCAAAATCACTCCAGTATCATAAGGGATCGATCATCTATGGGTAGATGATCGATCCTTTGAAAATATGTTCTCGGTTAACTCTGGCGCATCAAATGATCGAGCATTATAGGGGATGATCGATCCTTTTGTTCTGCGTATTTACTCTTTTGCCATTTATACTGCGTCATTGATACTAAAATTGCCGTAACTTCCTCTAAAAAACTCGGAATCACGAACCATAAAATTCTCCAGAAACTAGACTTCCAGATATTTCCAATGGTACATGATACATTATCTGGTTCTTCTTGAGCAGGTACAGTTTAATATTTGAAGTAGACCCATGTAATCTTTTCAGCTTCTTTGCTCCTTTTAGCTCCAATTTCCTGCATTTTCCAAACAACTATGTGAAGCAACATATAACCATAAAAATAGTACTAAAGTGGTTGATTAAGGGTGACAATATAGCAATTGAGATGGTTATAAGGTTGTTTAGAGTGCACTTTCATGCACTCATCAACCGCTAATTTGAACAATTTAAAGATGAGAGCATAATGTAATTAAATTACATTCCTCAAAATTACATTAATGAATGATACAAACTTTCTCAAATACAACAAATGGGACTTTATACAAATTTTTCCTCGAATAGAACATTTTATACATCATGATTTAGAAGCTTAATTAAAGCTATAGAAGAAACTCCTCGAAGCTCCAAAGTCCTCGATCTCCCCAAAAATGCCGCGCTACCATCTAAAAGACCACCTGAAGAAGAATCTGCATCGATATTTGCATCGCCGATGCAGCTCAAGTAGGGTGAGCAACAATGTCCAGTAGGGTTCTACTCTAATGTCAGACATAAAGGAAATGAAGCAAAAAGGGTACATGACTTCTCCACGGCCCTAGGTCGGGATGCATGTGCTTTCACATCACATTGCCCCTCATTCTCAGCAGCGTTGTGAACAACGGCCCATGTGGGAGGGAAACACCAAAACACCAATGGCTCCCCTGCACCATCCTAACCACAACAACTAAGAGGGGATTTATAAACGGGAACGACAATCAGGATGGAGCTCCCGCCAAGGTCAACGACATCGGAAGTACCAACATGCCAACTAAACCTCAAATACAACAAACTCAAGGTCGACTAAATAATAATCCCAAATGATACACAATCGATATGATGACAACAATCATGACCTAATCCTCAACTAACCAAACCCCAGTTCTAGGGCTATATCCAGGCTACCGAGACCCTCGAATCGGCGATAGTCCTATTGCCCGCATCCTTTCCCTAACACTTCTAATGCAGCCAATTATGCATGAGCCTATACCATCAACTAGGCTAGGTGTCTTTATATGGCATTTCATCATACAAGTCAAGTATAGCATGCAACATACCAACAAAGAGCTAAAAGTAAAGCATAGTAAAGGACTAAGCACTATATAAAGTATAAAAGAGGCTAATAAGGCATAGAGCATATCATAACTAATATTACCATCCCATCAAGGGTTCACAAGAATCCAAGCTACGCAAAGCCAAGCTCACATATAACCTTCCGCTCCTCATGAGCGCACATTCAAGTCATTCCATGTAGATATAAAAATGATATAACAACCATCCACGCCCTCCTGGAGCTCTCTAGCATTCAAACATGCTAAGAAATACCAACAATATGAGACATCCAAACCATACATGCTAAAAGCAAAGCATTCCACAACTAGGAAAATCAAACCATGCATGGTATCAACCAAACATGCCAATAACCACACATGCCTCTACAAGGCTAAAAATTTAAGCTATTCATTCAATTAGACATTCAAAATAGCACATCTTCGGCCTCTGACTAAATATTTAATCAACATTCAATTTAGGCACACTATCCGCCATTATAGTAAACATTCTCGGGGGGGGCATGACTCATCCGGTTCACCCATAAGCATATATAAGGCTCGGCCAATAGGGCTTAATAGATATAGTATATACATATATATAGAATGCATCAATTTGACAAAAGAACTCCAACTTGCGTGAAACTTAGCCAATAGGTAAACTCACTATAAATCCCTAAAAAACCATCGAAAAACCACATAATTAAACATGCTGGTACTAGACATGATTAGAGAGATCATACTATAACAACATGTTGAAAAGGAATCGAAGAAACCTAAAAATGGCCAACATGTATCCACTCTGTCAAGGGAAAGATCAATCTCAACTGGGATCGATCGATCGCAACTGGCAGTTTCAAGATTCCGACGGGCAATCCCCAAAATCCATTCAAAAGATGACGAAACGTGACGAAACTTGGAACACGATGAATCTAAGCATAGAGAAGCAAACCAACGAAGAGAAAACCACAAGACAAGGTCAATCCATCTTAATATGGCCTAAACATAGGTTCAGGGATAGAAACCCTACATTAATGAAGTTAATCTTCTCCCAAAGTCCACTAATTCAATCTAGGTGTTTCCCGAGCTTTAGCCTCCTCCAAGCTGCTGAAATCGCCTCCCACGAGCTCCCAAAACCCCACTTTCTAAAACCCTAAGGCCTCATTTGGTTGGGGAATAAGGGCCCCCAATTCCATAATTGACTCCTGTAATTCTGGAATTGCAACTAATCTTGTAATTCTTGAATTGCAACTAAACAACATACTAATCCCAACAGGGGCGGACCTATTCACAACCCAGGGGGGACCTGGGCCCCCCCTGAATTTTTTTTATTCAGACCCCCCCGTGGGCCCCACGCCCCACACCCCCCCCCCCCAGGGCTCCCATCCCAATGCCCCCTGCCACCCCTGGCCCTGCCCTGGCCACCCTTGGGCCCCGCGCCCCCTACCCCCAACCCAATGCCCCCCGCCCCCCTAGCCCTGCCCTGGCCCTCCTTGGGCCCCGCGCCCCCCACCCCCACCCCAATGCCCCCCGCCCCCCTGGCCCTGCCCTGGCCCCCCTATGCCCTGCCTCTTCATTGAATCCTTTCATGCCTCTAAGGCTCTTCCTTCACCCTCCCAAATTCGGAAATCCCCTCCTCCGACGAGTCCGACCCCACCCCGCCGCCGGCCGCCTCGTAGTCCTGGCGTTCCACGGTTCGTCGGTTCCCTCCCTCTCTTGCGATTTGCCCTAATTTCTAACCCTAGACTCCCAAGTCCAAAATCCCCTTCTCCAGTCCTCCGTCGCCTCCGACTACCGGGCCACCCCGCCACCGGCTGCACAGTTCCACCTGTGACCTGCCCCCCCCACCCCCCCTTTCCAGGCTAGACATTTATATCCTCCTCCCAAGTCCCAATCCCATCCATCCAAAAAGGGCCATGGGGCACTGATCTACTATGACTTTGGGATGAATGGATGATGATTGATGGGTGAAATAAATTCCTAGGGAGAGATTGCTTGGGGTGTTCTACGCAGTCTATGAAAAGGATGCAAATAAGGTATCATCTATTCATCTTCCTATTTAGTTTAAACTAGACTAGTTGATAAATTTATAATAAGAGGAGTATTGCAGTTGAATATCTACAATGTTTTCCTCTAAATCTGATAATGGGTATAGTGGTTCACTGGTTTGTATCATTCAGTGCTGCAAGTTTACACCTTTATAGCTTTTCTTCAATCAGCTATCATCATTCATCAAGAAGATATTACCTGGCAGCCTGTTCTCTTTGAGTTACTTTATATGTTTGAGGACTATAGGTTTCAGAATTACTTTATATGCTTCAAACAAACCCTTGGCTTTTTTTGGCATTCTTTTCTTCATGTTCTTGGGTTGTCCTGTTTCAACTTTCAAACATTGTGTAACTTGTGTTTGCATTTTATATGGGGTGAATGGAATAATTAGATTAGACTATTGGAGGAAATGGTCACTTTGATGAGTTGGGTTTGTTGTTGATGGCAAAATAAAGAACTTGTTCATGTTTAGAGGGGGGTTTGTTGGTAGGGAGATAAGATAATGCTAGAATTCATATGATTCATATAGTCCATTCAACGCTGAAGTTTATTGACTTCGAATTGCAGGGTTTGAACTTTGTGCTTTCACTTGTATGGATTGAGACCGTGCTGCATCTAGGGCTGGGGAAAATTGAGCACTGCTTGGTTGAGTTCTTATTAACTTCTTTAGAGATAATCAGGTGAGGACACTGACAAGTAAGATCATCAATGAACGCTCTTCATATGTCTGAAAATTTGGAATAATGTTCTCATGCTTTGTTGATATGCTTTGATTTTTTTATGAGTTACTGTAGCATTTGGTTTATTGTTTGGATTTTAATATACTCAATATTTGTGACTTTGGCTAGGTTTTACTTCAATTATTATATGGATAGATATTTTAAGAGAAAGTCAGTAGGTGATTCATCTCAAAATCTTGAGGCACAATCTTCTAACTTTAAAAAGACTTGTGAGAAACTGAAAGTTGATGCTGCAAATTTTCCTTCTGATCCTGGACTTCGACCTCCAATTTGGAGTTATAATGTGAACAATAGGGATGAATATCGAAGGGTCTATTTACAAAAGGGTCCTTGTCAACCTCGGACTCATGACTTTCCATTTTCATCTTTTGGGGATCATCGTCGAAGGTTCAATCCAGAATGGTTCAATGATTTCTCATCTTGGTTGGAGTATAGTGTGGATAAAGATGCAGCATTTTGCTTATTTTGTTATCTCTTCAAACAAGAATCAGATTGTTCTTCTGATCAAGGCGGTGGTGATTCTTTTGTGGGGAAAGGTTTTCCAACTTGGAAAAAGAAGGAAAAGTTGAGGGCTCATGAGGGAAGACATGATAGTCTTCACAATGAAGCAAGGAAAAAATGTGAAGATCTAATGAAACAATCACAAGGTATTCAACACATGTTCATGAGCAAGACAGACAAGGATAAAAAGGAATATCGAGCCTTAGTAACTGCAGCTGTTGATTGTGTTCGATTTCTTTTACGGCAATGACTTTCATTTCGTGGTCACGACGAAGATGAAAGTTCACTAAATCAAGGAAATTATTTGGGGCTTTTTCATTTTCTTGCTGCGCACAATGAAGAAGTAAAAAATGTGTCATTTTCTAATGCTTTAGCAAGTTTGCAAATGACTTCACCGAAAGTGCAAAAAGATATATGTCGGGCAGCTGCTGTGGAGACATTGAATATTATCATGAAAGAGATAGGTGATTCTTATTTTTCTGTCCTAGTTGACGAGTCTCGTGATGTTTCAATAAAAGAACAGATGGTTGTTGCATTGAGATATGTTGACAAGAATGGGCATGTTATCGAGCGTTTTGTGGGTCTTAAGCATGTCACCTCCACCACTGCCGTTTCACTTAAAACTGGTCTAGAGGATTTGCTTGCTCAACATAAGTTAAGCATATCAAGAATCCGTGGTCAAGGTTATGATGGAGCAAGTAATATGCAGGGAGAGTTTAATGGGTTGAAATCACTTATTTTGAGGGATAATTCATATGCTTTTTATGTGCATTGTTTTGCTCATCAACTACAATTAGCATTAGTGGCGGTTACAAAAAAACACTTTCAAGTGAAGGCACTATTTGAATTTGTTTCTATGATTGTTAATACTGTTGGAGCATCTTGTAAACGGAGCGATGCTCTTAAAGCAATCCAACATGAGGAGATTCTTAAAGAACTCAAAGATGGAAACTTATTTAGTGGACAAGGATTGAATCAAGAAACTAGCTTGCAGCGTTCTGGTGACACTCGTTGGGGTTCTTTTTATACTACATTGATCAGTCTTCGACATATGTACTCTTCGGTGCTAAAAGTACTTGAAATTGTTATGGAAGATGGGATTCATGATCCAAAATCAATTGAAGCTAGTGTCTTGTTGGATCAGATGCATTCTTTTGACTTCATATTCAGTATGCATTTAATGATAAATATACTTGGAGTTACTAATGAATTGTCACTGGCATTACAAAGGAGAGACCAGGATATTGACAATGCAATGAGATTGGTCAGCATATCTAAGTTGCTTTTGCAAAAGATGAGAGGTGAAGGATGGCATTCTTTATTAGCTAATGTTTCTTCTTTTTGTAACAAATTTGAGGTTGATGTGCCAAACATGGAGGATAAGTTTAAGACTCGTGGGCGTCCGAAACGGGGAGTTGAAGAAATGACAAATGATGAGCATTATCGTATTGGGGTATTCTATACTATAGTGGATTGGCAGATTCAAGAGCTTGATAATCGATTTTCTGAAGCAAGTACAGAGTTACTTTGTTGTGTTGGAGCTCTTAATCCGAGTGACTCATTCTCTGCTTTCAGTAAGGATAAGTTGCTTCATCTTGCTCAATTGTATCGAGATGATTTCTCCCCGATTGATCTTGTGGTTCTTGAGAACCAACTTGAAGTTTATATTACCGATATGCGAACTACCAATATATTTCTAGAAGTACATGGCATTACTGGACTTGCTGAAAAATTGGTGCAAACAAAAAATCATTTGGTATATCCTTTGGTATATAGGTTGATTACCTTGGCATTGACTTTACCTGTGGCGACAGCGACTGTTGAAAGAGCATTTTCAGCAATGAAGACTGTGAAACATCGATTGCGCAATCGAATGGAAGATGAATGGTTCAATGATTGCTTGATTCCATACATTGAGAAAGAAATCTTTGATCAAGTTCCCAATGAAGTTATCATTCAGTATTACCAAAATAAGAAGACTCGAAAAAAAACAGTTGTAATTATTGATTATAAACTGAGTTAGATGAAATTATTCGATATTTTTGTAGTATTTAATACTTAATTTCTGTTGGAAGTCCTCCCTCGGCCCCCCCTAACTCGAGAGGCTGGGTCCGCCCCTGAATCCCAGCATACTAGTATGAAATTGGAATATTATTGATTATATACATTATAATATTATTAAGTGTGAAAGTCAAGGCGAATATTATAAACATTATAATATTATTAATTAAATCCTCAATATATCCAATAGAAGTCCTATTTGGAATTTACTTTCCAAATCTCACCAATCCCTAATACTATTTCACATTTTTTTTATTCAAACACAATTTCCTTATTCCAAGCAATCATTATTGATTTATCCCTACTTTTCAACCAAACACCACAAATGGAATAACTTTATCCCACTACTTATCCCAACATACTAATCTCAAAAATATCTAAACCCGGAAATGGGAAGAGAGGAAAAGATTTCAGCTGCCAGCTACTTATACCCTCAGTCCCGAGTTCGATCGATAACGATCGATCTCTCGAGGCTGAAAATTACTCAGTCTCTAGACCGATTAATCACTTTGGGCTGAAAGTTGCTTTAAAAACAAGCTTTCACCCCCGAACTCGGATCTCCCAATTCCAAACTCGTTTAGGGTTCTAACAAGCACATTCATCACTTATAAGGCCATGTGTGCACTACCGCATGTGAAACCCAACTCTGCAAGAGGAAATTACCAAAATACCTTTGAAGTTGCAACGATCAACATAATCGTTCAACAAAGTCAACTAGGTCAAATCAACCAAACCATGCCCTCAACCTAACACAGTCGAACAAGGTTTGAGGTACGGATCCTCACAGGTTGCCCCATTTACTCACCCCATTGCCATCCCTAATCAGGCTAGGTTGGTTTTATATAGTAAATCTTCAAAAGGAATCTTTCTTGTCGCTAGTCAAAAAAGACAAAAGATAGACCGGTGAAAATACAAAACAAAGTCAATCAGATACTCATATTATTGCAGGTGGAGCATATCCCATTAGTCATTTTCTTTCCTCAAATTTTCTCGTTGATTTCATATTTCACCAACAATTTGAATTCGCAAGGGTTGAATCATAAATTGGAAGCTGATCCCTTTTATTTAGTTGGATAGTTATTTGTGGGATGGAATAACTAGTGAACCAGATGCTTCCAAATCTTGGCATGATGAAGCTTTTGGCCGAACTTATAAAATACGGTTTTTTTTATATCGCCACCTACATGGAATAATTAGTGAAGCATATGCTTACAAATCTTGGCATGATGAAGCTTCCGGCCAAACTTATGAAAGAAGGTTTTTTTTTATATCACCTCATACATGGCTACATTTTAGTATTATTATAGAAAACTACCTCTTTTATTGTAGAAAACTACCACCCTTATCGATTAAACACATAAACAACTACACGTAGTTAACTTCCATCATCA
The DNA here is from genome assembly GCA_963920575.1 of Narthecium ossifragum. NCBI lineage: Eukaryota > Viridiplantae > Streptophyta > Magnoliopsida > Dioscoreales > Nartheciaceae > Narthecium > Narthecium ossifragum. The sequence continues at coordinate 14,200,522 of OY986964.1, read as the reverse complement.
TGTGTTATCTTTTACCTCTTAACCATAGTTAATTCAACCTCACCTGACATGCAAATGACCAAAACGTTATATATATATGGATTTGGGTGATGATGTTAAACATAGAAGCAATTTGATTGACATAGGAGCAATTCTTCAATTGATCTACAAAACTAGATGGAAGATGATGGCAGGTTACTCCAAGTAGTTTTTTGTGAGTTTAATCGATAGAGTAGGTAATTTTCTGTAATAAATGATAAGAAATGTAGTTTTTTTTATAACAATGTTAAAATGCTGGTGGCGATATGCAAAAAAAACCCTATCAAATAATTACATTTTTTTTTAATATTGACACCGATATTATTGCAATATTATGAAAAAGTGTCGTTCTTATCAATGTTTGAGACGAGACTGTCGTTTTTTTACTCTTGTTCAAATAACTTTTTTGTGGCGAGAAACTGTTACCAAGAGAATTTTTAATATATATTTATTTGTTTTGATACTGGCAATAGTGTTATGACCAAATAATCATTGTATTGGATAAATTTCAGCATTTCAAAAGACAAAAATACTTCTTTTTTCCTCAACCGCAATAGTGTGTTTGGTATTGTGTAAATTTGTAAGGGTGAATAATTAGATAACTAAATTTTACAAGAGTAATGATTAAATGGGTAGCATCTATATGTTACTTATGTTTAGATAAAAAAGGTAAATTTTAACTTGTAATAATCACAAAATGTTTGGAAGGAGAACAATTTTTAATTTATAAAAACTAATTTTGCTTGGTTTGGGGTACTAATTAACCCGTAACTTCATTATCTCTCTCCTGATTCATCGGATGTGAGGATGGAGAAAAGGATAGGAGAGAGAGGCAAGAGAGAGAAAAAGAGAGACCAAACTCCAAAGAGAGGGACGGGAAGATAGAAAGACCGAAGAGAGAGGAAAGAGGGGAGAGACCACAGAGAGGGCCCCGAAGAGAGAAAAATGAGAGAGACCGAAGAGAGAGGAAAGTGAGAGAGAGGAGAGAGACTAATTAAAGAGAGAGAAACTGAAGAGAGAGAAAGAGAGGAGTTAGAGGCGGGAGGAGGAGAAGAGAGAGAGCAATGAGAGAGAGGAATCGATCAGAGGAGAGAGAAAGAGAGGATAGAGAAAGGTGGGAAGAGAGACAAAGGGTGGAGAGAAAGGAGAGGAGAGAGATTGGACTGGCATGTAATGGAAGTCCGGTAATTGGACTAATTCTACAGCTTATTTTAAATCGAGGGACCATTTCAACTATTTTTTTTCTCTTCGGGATACCAGAGTGCTAATTGACAAAAGTTGAGGGTGAGGCAATGCAATTTACCTTAAAACTTACATGCTTTTTACCTGTTGAGCCTATGAAGTCTGATTATTCCATACTCTACTATTGGTTTTCGACCATATCATGTTGCGTAGAGCTGTCGGGGATGGACCTGCTAGGTCAAGTCATGAGGATCCGAGGACAGCACCCACGACGGGGATTCAGGGGCGGAGCTCTCGAAATCAAAATAAAATATACGGTCTGTTAATAGTGATAGTTTATGTAATTTTCTATACTCTATATATGAAACCCTAAGATATAAGGGTTTGTAGGAAACCGTCATATGTAACTTATAATCAGCATCTCTGTTTCTGAGAATGAAAAATCTACAATGACTCCGTTAATGTAGTCCTATTCTGAGGTGAACAACATAAAATATTGTGTTCGTGTGTGCTTCTTCTTGTATTTCTTCTATGCTATAAGGCTAACATTACCCTCATATGAGAATTAATTATACCTTATGATAATATTTACACTCTTATCCGAGCGTAACTAAAAGGAGTTGAAAATTTTCACACCTGTACCTAACGTATCCTTAATTGGACTCGTGAAAAAGAAAATCAAAAGTCAACAATTCAAACAGAGCGGTCAGATCAGGAACAAGACAACAGCTGGATTTTTGCAAAAAGATGAAAAACTAGGTGTCACAAGAGCGTGATTTCCACTACATTCTCATAATATTAATAACGTTCATATGGAAATGACCAAAATAAACATAATAATAATAATAATAATAATAATAATAAATATAATACTAATAATAATAATAATGTATGATTAATTGGATCCCTCATCCGTTTTTTAGTTCAATATTTCAAATATCAAGACTTTTCGGTCATTGGAACTCCCATGTAAGTCGACATGTTACCACACACATTAAAGATTATTTTGATAAACCGAAAATAAACAAAACCCAGCTGTAATTTTAGTCCGTGACGTCGGAAAGCACGCTTCTTTGCCTACCAATTATACATCCATTCAAACAATATATGATAACTATAACCTCTCAATAGTTATAAAAACCTTAAGGAAACAACTAGTGGCTGTGATTTGGATGCCAATTTAGTAAACAAAAGAGGGGGGTAAACTATAAAAAGCACGGAGGCCGGAGAGAGTGACACCAAAACACCGGCGTTGTACACGAAGCGTAGGGGCGCCGGCGTGGCGAGAGGCGATCACATGGGTGGCTTGCCTTTTCACGAAAACACCTCGTTTTCCGTTGCTCGCTCACATGGGTCCTTCTTTGCTGTGAGCTCCCCATTTAGCCCGGTTTGACACCGGGTTAACAGAAATATGATTAAGAGGGTCAGAGGTAAAAAAATAAAAATAAAAAATAAAGGTAAACTTAATTCAGTTTTGATATTTGGCTCACAAACATGAATAAATTAGTGGATTAAGCTTGACATAACGATAAGAATTATAAAGTATATAAAATATATAATATTATAATAGTGGATAAGCTAGTGGGTTAAGATTATAATATTTGAATTAACTATTAAATTAATTCAAATATATCCACGTAATGTGTATAAAATATATAATATTATAAAAGTGGGTAAGCTAGTGGGTTAAGATTATAACATTTGAATTAATTATTAAGTTAATTCAAATGTTTGTACATGAAGTGTATAAAATATATAATATTGCATCAATGCATCCCTATGCGGACCCATTTATATTAATATAACAATAATAATATTTTAATATTCCTTATTAAAATAATATAAAATAATTTTTGTACACATTAATGCATCCCATGTGGACCCACTTATATTAATATAATAATAATATTTTAATATTTATTATTAAAATAATATACAATAAAAATACTTTTTTGCATGATGTAGACCAATCATGATATGACTTGTGGCATGTGGATCCGTTTATATTAATATTTTATTATAATAACATATGAATAATAGTATTTAATACATTACGCATATGTAATAAAAAACATTATGCGTGCGCAAAACTTTTTAAACGTTTATAAAAACCCATACAAAAATATTTATGGGCTCATAAAAATATTTGCACGTAGAAAAACAAACACGTACAAAAAATGTTACTACGCACGTAAATATTTTTATACTATCATAAAAATATTTGCATGTATTTTTAGAAGCGCATAAAAAAGTCTGAGGACGTAAAAACAATTTCCTATGAGTAGTGTATTAAATAATATTAATAACATATTGTTAAAATAAAATATTAATATATGTGGGTTCCACATGCCACGTGTTATACCGTTATTGGTCCATATCATGTAAAAATATATTATTTTATCATTCTTTATATATTTGCATCATCAAAATAATATTATAATATATATGATGGGTGTAAATAAGAGAGAAAAGTTTAACCCCATTTTCAGGTTTAACCCTTCTTAACCCCAAAAGCTTAACCCCATAGCGTTTGGGTATAAGAATTGGCGCAGGGTAACGTGGATCTCTCGATGGGAGAGACAATCAGACTCTATATGGGACAGACAACCAGATTTCTATGGAGAAGAAACAAAAAAAACCCTAATTTAATTCATAAACCAAAACTCCTCTTTACAAAACCTAAGGCCTCCTTTTATAGGTTTAAGGAAAGACCAGACCAACTCAAACATGGACTCAAAAAGACCAGACCAACTCAAACACCATTATCCTAATCCAAATACTAAACCCGGAATTTAAATAGGAGAAAACCTAGTATGAATAAGAAATTTTCCAAAAAATAGAAAGGACCCGAACAAACTATCTAAAAAGGAAAGTTTTACGAAAAAACTGAATTTTAAGCCAAACGAAAAGGGAATTTGGAAGATTCGGAGGTTACTGTCATGGAGAGATCTTTGATCTCCGATGATTCTTGACGGGCTCGTCGACCCGGTCGTTTCGACTGGTCGTACGCGCCGATCGGACACCCGGATTGAAAGTTATGCCCGTTCGACTGTCGGGGTCGCCCGGTTTTGTCCTGCGTCAAGAATTTAACCCTCTAACCCCGGTTCTTACCCCCTTATCAAACGAGAGCTTAAACATCATGTGGTTGTTGTTTAATTAACAGCTAACCTTTGAGCCCTGTTATTATTCTAGAAATTGTGAACAATCCAATTTAGTGCGGAATGCAAGCAAGCGGAGCTCCAGCTCGGTCTTGTGCATGTTTGATGGCTATGTTAGAACTCAGGATCTCTAGTCTATTATCACGCTGTTCTAACCACTCAATCTATAATTTTAAACCAATAAATATGCATCAGTTTGTATTAATGTAGTCTAACACCAAGGACTTGCATGGTTGAGCAAAGTGTGCATGGTTGAGCAAAGTGAAAGCCGTAAATGAAGTCTTTTATCAGAGTGGTTAAGTTCGATTTGCTTTAGTCCGTTTGGTTGGTCAAAATGGGAGGACAATTGAGCTGCTCCAATAAGGGTCTGTTTGGCAACTGGCGATCCAAAGTATCGCGTTTGGATCTCACGTGAATCCCACACAGATCCTGGAAAATAAGATCCCATTTTCGACGTCAAACTGACACCATCCGTGGTATCCATGGGCCCGCAAATAGCCGAACAGGTTAGAGAACTTGATTTCGGACCTTCACTTTAGCTCAACCAAACACGTCTTAAAAGAGATGACAGGCCACTTACAAAAGCATATACACACTTTAACTCTTTTTGAGTCATTCAGTCAACTTAAAGTAATTGGAAGAGTAGATTTCAATTGACTCCTTTCTTGTACTTATGGATCAAATGGAAGGCCTCCACGTCTGCTCCTATGATAGATAATAGTTGAAATCCACATCAGTAGCTATCATAAGCGTGTCATCAGACTTGAGATGCCCAATAATGCCATTGAAATTATCTGATTGGTTAGGCGGCTCAAGTAATGGATTTTGACCAATTGTCTGACGTGGAACCATTATAATTAATGGCTTGCGAACCAGTAAGCTTTGCATCGATAAGGACCTCCCTTTTTGGATCTTGGGTCGGGGCCAATCCAATTTCTTGTACTAAAAGATGTTGGATTTTTTGCCTTGATTTTTTATGCGCGAATCATATTCAATTTTTTTTTATATCCTATATGAACCGGGGGATCAGTCATATAACCTTCTAATAGATCCAAACCTGTCATTTCGTCTCCATACCTCTACTAGACCAAAATACCCCTATTATGTATCTATAAAGATCCAAATCCCCCCTAAACCCCACCCGGGCCACCCCCCACCCCCTTACCCCCCTACCCCCCTACCCCTACACCCCCACCTCCAGATCCGCTGCCGCCCCCAGATTCGTAGATTCTTCGTCGGCTGCTCCCACCTCTAGATTCGGCCGGCTCCCACCTCCATATTTGCCGCCGCCGTCCCCACCTCCAAATCCAGATCCAGATCCGCTGCCACCGCCCCCCGATCCGTCGCTGGTCGCTCTCACCTTCATATCCGACTGGCTCCCACCTCCAGATTCGTCGTCGCCACCCCCACCTCTAGATCTAGTTTAGTTGCAGCCGCCCCCACCTCCAGATTCAGATCCGTCCCCGCCACCCCCACCTCCAAATCCAAATCAGCCGCCGCCGCCTCCACCCCCAGATTCGTCGCCAGTCGCTCCCACCTCCAGATCCGTCGCAGCCGCCCCCACCTCCAGATTCAGATATGCCGCCCCACCCCCATATCCATCGTCGGTCGCTCCCACCTCCAGATCCGCCGCCACAGCCCCCACCTCTAGATCCAGATCCGCCGCCGCCACCCCCACCTCCAGATCCGTCATCTCCGTCGCCGGGATCCGCACCACCACCTCCCTCCCATCATCCGAGCTACTTTGCCACGGATCCGTACCTCCATCCCAGCTCGACACCGTCTGTCGGGAGGAAAGCGTAGAAGATGAAACTTATATTTCTTTTGTTTTTTCAATTACCTTTTGTGGTTACCTTTTTTTTAGCAACTTTTCAATTTTGTGGTTACTTTTTTTTTTTTTTTTTTGTTATCACACAAAAAAAGATGAGCTTATGCTAGTAGTAACTTTTGTAGTTACTTTTCATTTTCGGAAGTAACTACCAAACAATTGGCATAGAATGTAACTGGCAAACAATTTGTTATCAATTTTTTAAAAGTAACTACGAAAAATAACAATTGACACACAATGGAAAGTAACCACCAATTTAATACCATTTTTCAAAAAGTAACTACAAAAAACACAATTGACATACAATGGAAAGTAACTAACAATTTAAGTCCATTTTTTCAAAAAGTAACTACCAAACAAAGATGTTGGCCACCATTGTTGCAAAGTAATTACCAAACAAAGATGTTGGCCACCATTGTTGCAAAGTAACTACCAATTTGTTAACATTTTCCGACCATTAACTACAAAACTAAGATGTAGGCCACCATTTTTTGAAAAGAAACTTTACATTTATATGGTGGTTACTTTACATTTATCTGGTAGTTACTTTCCATTTACCAATTTGAAAAAAAAAATTTGTAGGTACTTTCCAATATTTGTAGTTACTCTTCAATTTTTGTAGTTACTTTTTAATTTTTATGGTTACTTTTCAATTTTTTTTAAATGTTTGTGGGGGAAACTCACATTCCAAAAATTGTAGTTACTTTTCAATATTTGTAGTTATTTTTTTTTAAAAAAAGGTCAATTTTTTGGATGAAATTCACTTTTCAATACGTGTAGTTACTTTTCAATAGTTGTAGTTACTTTTCAACTTTTTTATTCAATTTTTGTAGGGGAATTCATTTTCCAATATTTGCAGTTATTTTTTAATATTTGTAGTTACTTTTCAGTATTTGTAATTACATTCCAATATTCGTAATTACTTTTCAATTTTGGAAAAATATGTGCAAAAATCAACTAAAATAATGTTGGTAGTTTTTTTTATCAGTTGAGCTAAACTAGCTGTATAAGTACAAAATCCCCTTACATAACAAAACCAATGGAGTCGGGACGGGGCCCGAACTCTTTTGACCACCACAAAGGAACATCACTATTACGTCCCATTCTTGCCAAACAATCTGCGACATGATTTGTTTCTCTTGGAATGAAAAGGAACATGACTTCCTTCATCTGTGCTCCTAGCCAACACAGTTCTAAAAACCGCTTCTTAACCTCTCAGGCCACCTCATAATGCTAGTAGTTATTTTTCAATATCTGTAGTTGCTTTCCAATATTTGTAGTCACTTTTCAATTTTGAGAAAATATGTTCAAAAAAGAGCTAAAACAATTGCTAATTGTTACTTTTCAATATTGGAAAAATATGGTAGTTACTTCCATAGTTCTGGTATTTACTTTCCACCACCATTTTGGTAGTTATTTTCCACAATTAGGGTAGTTACTTTCCACCACAATTTTGATATTTTTCGCCTATTTTCTCAGACTATTTTCCTATCTTCCAACATTTTTCCCCATTTTCTATTCTTATCCCCTGTTTTTCTACCTTTTCCCTATTTTACCCTGCTTTTTCTCTCTCCTGTCACCTCTTCCGACGGCGGCCTCGTCCGATCCTCCTTCCCCTTCACCGACGGCGACGGAGTTCTCCGAGATCGCAATCTCCGAACGGTATGGAACACGACTGTCACGCCCCGACCCAGAAAACCCATCCGGGCCGAGGCATGAGGGAAAACCTACACTAGTTACATCCGATACGGCGCGACAATATACAAAGCGGAATAAATTTTGAACTTAAAGACTTCCAAGGGTATAAAGGTAAAACTAAATATTATATTGCGGAATAAAACTCAATCAAAAGATGGAACATGATTTCATATACTAAACATTAAGTACATCCTCCTCAAAGGTAACAATAAACAAATACTGCCAAAATGTACATTTGTCCCTCTGAGAACTCAAACGCCTTTGGAAGTCGACGCGCCGCCAAGACCTGATCCAGCTGGAACCACCGAGGATGAGCTGACGCCTGCACCTGCAAACGCAACCCGGGTAGGAGTGAGCAATAAGCTCAGTAGGGTTCTACTCTACTCTACGTCACACAGGAAGAAGAGGAAACTACAAAGTCCCGGGTTTTGTCTCATCTCTAAGGGAAACTCACGTTACGTCCACCCCCTACCCTAGGGCACGTACTCTGTCACGCCCTGACCCAGAAAACCCATCCAGGGCGGGACGTGAGGGTCCTAAACTCTATTTGTAAAATCGAACGACGAGAGTCTCCCCTGTATTTCCTCAATTTGATCCTTGTGCAGTTTACAATTTCACCACAGATTTAAACAATAAGTAAAACAATTCTAAATTCAACATGAATACAATTCTATTACACAGGTTCTTGTACAACATCTATTTATACAATAATTCCACCAACCCTCATCATATAAATTAATACATATAATCAAATCCTCGAATAGGGAAATTATACATTTAATCAAACTGCAGATGTACAACTATTAACAAAAGGGGAAACTCCAGGATCGTCCAGTACTCCTCGAAACTCCAAGTCCACGATCACCTCGAGAATGACGCGCCAACGCCCAGAAGATCACATGAAAGGAAAGGACTGCATCGACCTGCATCGCCGATGCAGCCCAGGTAGGAGTGAGCAACAAAGCTCAGTAAGGTTCTACGCTATTCTACGTCGCACAGAAAGGAAGGGAAACAACAACAGTGTCGTTTCTCCGCCTAAGTCTAAAGGATCCCACATGGTCCCATAACCCCTATATCGATTCCCCAAGGGATCCTACTCTTCTCAACCGACTACGCTGGGAACATCAACCAAACACGCTGAGAGGAAACAATGAACCAGAACCAGTAGAACACCCTTTACCCAGCAGGAAACCACTGTCTGGAGACACACGTCAGGGACATCGACAACCATCCCTAGCACTTGGCCTTGGAGAACCGACACGACCTCTAAACCTAAATAATAATATAATATTCCAGTCCCACTACCTAATAATTCTCGAATGATATCAAACATGATCATTGATGACAATCACGTCCTAATCCTCGACTACCCAAACCCCGGTCCTAGAGCTAGATCCGGGCTACCCGAGAACCCTGGATCGACGATCGAATCCATTGCCTACCACCTAGTCTGATGCCTCTAATGCAAGCAAATGCATGCAATGCTTACGTGCACATTTAATAGATCAGGACATGCAATAGTATGTCATACATAATACAATGCTAGGCATAGCCTACGGCTCGCCAAGGGGTAAACATGCATAAAGCAGATAAAGATCTAAACTACAATAATCCAATATTATAACGGCGCCCATGGCCCGTAAACAAGCAACAACACATTCAATCGAAATTTTGGCATTACGACGGCGTCCACAGCCGTCAACCGCAATTTCTACAACGGGGGCACAACCCCGGCCGAACAATCAGACAACACTCCACAATTACACATTGACTATGGCAGGGTACAACCCCAGCCCTTAATTCTATCTAAACATCCCAAGGGGCATGACTCCATTGGTTCAACCACAAAGCAGTAAAGGGCATACTATCAGCCCATTTATTCTACGCAATTAAATACATACATAAATCTAACAAGATTAACATTAATTGTGAGAAAAGATAATATTTGCATAATTGAAACCTAGAGCTACACATGCTTGAAACTCAGCATAAATCCTTCATAATTACCCTAGAATTCATATACACGATATCTAACAACTCTAGCAATCTACTACGAGAAGACCCAAGCCAATAGATCAAGAAAAAAACTCCATTTTCGGCCAAAACCCCAAGCTTTTATCAAAGATTCGGTTTCGTCGCAGATCAGGGAACAATTCATAATAAATCGTAGGAAAATATGAAAATTATGAAATCAGAGGCAATTGAAAGTAGATTCGGAGATCTACAACTTTCATCTTTATGATCAAACCAGATCATGCACGTACGAGCCCAGATCTGAGCTAGAACAGCTCAGCTCACAGAAAAAAGAGCTTCGATAAAATCCGGGAAAAACTTCCAAAAATCCGGATAAAACCCAAATCAAATCCCATGAAGCTTCAATCAGTTACTAAGCATGCTTAGATGGGATAATTAGAACAAAGAAATCAACTAATCCAACAAACAAATACTAGATCTACCTTAATCCAAAGTTCAAGGTAGAAACCCTACCTTAAACGAAAATCCAAGCTTCAAACCTTGCTAATCCGCCGTCCTACGTTGCCGCCGCCATCTCCAGCTCGTTGGAGAGCCGCCGGAGTCCTCCCATAGCTGCAGCCATCGCCGTAGAAGGAAGAGGGCTACCGCGGGAGAGAGAGAGAGGAGGAAGGAGAAGGAGGTGGGCCCCTCGCCGCCGCCTCCAGGTAGCCGGGGAAGGTGGCCGGAGAAGAAGAAGTCGGGGGGGGGGGAAGGGAAGGAGGTCGGGCGCGGTGAAGGCAGGGAAGGAAGAGGGAAAAGAAAAAGAAAAGAAAAGAAAGAGAGGGAGAGAGAGAAGAAAAGAAAAAATTAGGAGAGACAGAAGAGGGTTAAGCCACTTAAGTGGTTTAGCCGGTTCAGACGAGCCAACTGATCGGACTGAATCCGATTTAGCTCCAAGTTGCGATCTCGTCCGGATCGGACGATCACGATCGCTCCTACTGGATCTACTCAATCATGTTCATCAATCAAGACTGTGTGTGCACTACGCGGGTGTGAAACCGACCGCCAAGGCGCAATTTACCAAATTGCCCTTGGGGTCCAAAAGCAGCGATGCGATCAACCGATCGCAAGACAAGGCCAACCGAGCCAAACCAAAAAACGAGACCCTCGATCTACTGCGGTCGGACCGGGTTAGAGGAACGAGTCCTCACACGCTTTGTGACCTCAACTATCAACAAACGTCCCTCTCAACCACCAAGCGCCCAGCGCTGAACAACAAAGGGGTAGGACCCAGGGCAGCACGTAACTTCCCTTAACACGGATATGGAGCATGAGATGAGAACTCTGGGTGACCTCTACACCTCAAACAACTGATGATAGCCAACTAGACCCATCCTCGAAAGTACAAAGATTTGGCATAACAATCACGCCCTAGTCCTTGCTACCCAGCCACGGTGCTAGAGCTAGATCCGAGTTACCCGAGAGCCTCAGATCGGCGAAGACCCTATTCACCCGTACCCTAGCCTTATGCTCTAATGCAGACAAAATGCATGCAATGCTCAGGCACAGATAAAGAGATATAAGCATGCAACAAGATGACATCAATTATACAGGGCTAGGCAAAGCCTCTAGCTAGCCAAAGGGGTGAGCATAGCAAGGGTCTCAAATACACGTAAGCTATACTAACAGTACAACGATTAGAGCAAAATGACAAATACAGATATACAATAGTTTTCAGTGCTCTCTTGCACCTGACAGACTAAGGTTCCACAGTTACCCCGCAGGTAACTAGCCAACAGCTAAGCGACAACCACAATCGAGCTAATTTCGGCATTACGACGGCGTCCACAACTGTCAACCGAAATTTACAACCCCGACCAAGGCAACAAGCCACACATACAAGATATATAATCTACCAGTACAACGGGTTATGCCCCCAGCGCACGTCAGCAATCAGCAGGGCTATTAATCAAAGCAGTAAATCGATACTAAGCATGCAGGGCACACCTCCGCCCCATTTATACTAAACATTCCCGGGGTTCGTCACTCCCCCGGTTACCCATAAAGCGATAAAGCATTCACAAACTACATATATATACACATATATATAGACATAGCATGCTTATCGGAAAACTGCTTGAAAGTCAGTAGAAATTGATAAATCGATTTGAAATACAACTTATGGCGTACTCCGGAGATAAACTGGTCAAAATCTTGATTAAAATATTATAATAATCACTACTTATCATCGGGAAAACCCCACGAGAAAACTGTGTAAAAAAGAAATCGAAAACATCAAATTCGGATCAAAATATGTTGGTAGCAAACAAGAGATCGATCTTCACACTCTGTGAAGATCGATCTTCTCTTCGTAACCAACCATCAACAAACAAATGATCGATCTTCATGCCCTATGAAGATCGATTATCCACAAAGGGGTCTTCTGTCTGAGCAAAAGGGATCGATCTTCTCATCCAAGAAGATCGATCATCCCAAAGTGGGTATTCTGTCAGGGGAAGAAGGATCGATCTTCTCATCCAAGAAGATCGATCATCCCAAAGTGGGTGTTTTGTCTGAGGAAGAAGGATCGATCCTCTGGCACTAGAGGATCGATCATCCTCAAACACACCCTTTGTCACAAGAAGATCGATCTTCTTCAAACGGAGCAGAACACTAACAAATGAAAGATCGATATTCTTCCCAAAGAAGATCGATCCTTCAAATGTCGGCAGGAGAAATGAATAGCGCCGAATAGCGCCTGAAATCCAATTTCTTGGATTCGATCTATAAAAACATATCGAAATCAAACCAAATTTGGTAGGCATGTGCAGTTCGATGTGGGGAATCTAATGACACTAAGAAATCCAACTTTGGATGATCAAATCCTTCGAATTAAATCAAATTGTCTGGAAGCCAACGAAACCGACGAAAAACCGAATTTGTTGGATTTGATCTATCAAACGACGATGAAATCCATTCAAACTTTGCAGGAAGGTCTATTTTGGTGGTGGGGAATTCATTTATGCAATAAAAACCAAACTCAGATCATGAAATATCAGATCTGAGTCCAACCCCATCGAAAAACCGATAAAAATACGGAATTCGTTAAAAAAAAATACGGAACTGAAACTACAGCTAGCTTCTAAACATGGAAAGGAACTAGAATACAAAAAATCATAGCATTCTAACAAAACCAACAGCCACAAATCACAAAAAGACGATCCTAGGGTTACCAGCTCATAGGAATTGGGTAGAAACACCTACATGTATAGACGTGCAGTCGATCTACAAGATCCTCAACTCCGATCGTCGCGGATCCTCGCCAAAAGTTGCAGCCCAACGCTCCAGCCGGCAGCCAACAAAGGAGAGAGGAAGAGAGAAAGAGAAGAAATAGAAGAAAGAGAAAGAAAGAGAAAAGAGAAAAGAGAAGAGTTTAAATAGAAAGCTGGAATCGATCACAGCCATCTGATTCGATCTCTTCCGATCGAGCTCTGATCTTCCGATCAGAAGCGCCCTTAAGGTTCTAATCAATCACATATAGCAATCAAAGGCAGTGTGTGCAACACGGGTGTGAAATTGACTGTCAGGGAGCAAATTTATCAAAATGCCCCTGGGTCAAAAACAGCGATGCGATCAATCAATCGCATCCCAAGGCCTACTGAACCAAACCACAAAACCAGACCCTCGACCTAACGCGATCGGACCCGGTTGGAGGTACGGGTCTTCACAATGACGATGACAGGATTGCGATCTCCTCACCCCCCTTTTCCTTCACCGACGACGACAAGATTGTGATCTCCTCACCCCCCTTCCCCTTCACCAACGATCCTCCTTCCCCCTTTTCACGGGCCACGTTGACGGGAGCTCTCGTCGATGATCTCCTCCTCCATTCGCGACCTCCTCCTTCCCCCTTCCACTTCACCGATGGCTCTGAGATCGAGATCTTCGACGGTATGGAACGCGACGGCGACAGGATCATGATCTCCTCCTTCCACCTTCCGACCTCCTCATCACCCACCCAATCCCCGTCACCACCTCTGACGACCTCTTCCTCCTTCCCTGGATAGATGCTACGGGGAAGTGGTTCTTCCCATCACCACTTCCAACGACCATTAGATGTTGCTGGAGAATGGAGCCCTCACCTCCACCATGAAGGAGATCAAGGATAAGGGTATTTTTGTCATAAAATTATGGATTAGGGGACTAAATGGCTTAAAAACTTCTATCTAGATTATTCACCAATTATCCGATAAGAGGTCTATAAGTTTTTCGGATTAATAGATTTATGTAATTATTTGATAATTTTATTTTGATGGAAAAAATTAGTTGTATTAGATCGAAGCAACAAATCATATGATTGGATGTAGATTAAAATTTAAATGCAGATTTCCCATCGGCTTAATATTCACATTAATTGGTAATTTAGCGCGTATTAGAGAGGGGGATAATTAAGGCAAGTGTTGGAAGTAGTTGGATGGCGGCCTCACCATAAAAAAGACCCCATATTGTACCGGTTTGATTGCAGTGGTTCTGGAATTGTAGCAATAAGATGGGCGACTGAAGTAGTTCTGGAGAACCGCTGTAGCTATTAGGCATCGGTTTTAGCAAAGGTTGCCAAAAACAAACCCTTTGCAACGGTTTTGGAAACCGTCACTAATAGTTTTAGCCCTCCTCCCTTGGGGGAAAGGACGACGCTCATCTTGTGACCAGTTCTCCTGAATTATTTGATTGCTTACATTAACTGATATTGCACCAACCAACCAAATCCAGGTATCAACAAATGATGTATCATGTTAAACGGTCATTTTGGTGGTTTCACATGATGCAGCATCAAGGGGTTTTTTCACATCAGTTGATGCTGCATTGGTTGATGCGTATGGTCAACCAAACACTGGTTTAAACCATAATGTTGCATCAACTGATGTGAAAAATGTTGATGTGGGGCAACCAAATAGAAAGTACAGCGAGTGGTGCGTGGTCGTGGGCTATAGGGATGGTGGTGATGAATGTGTTCCTAAGGCGGAATCCAAAAAGATCAAGGATCGACATAGTGATAGAATTATGGTAGACCAAAAAGTTCCGCATAGTGGTCGTGAAGGGTGGAGTCACACCCTCTTTGGAATGTTCATCGGCGGTAAGATTGGGATGGATTTCCTTCGACGGAGGCTTGCTCGTATGTGGAAAACGAAAGATCATTTCCTTTGTAACTGATCGGGGGAGGGGAGTTTTTATGTTTATGTTTGGTGATAAGGATGATTTTTTTCGAGTTCTTACTAGTGGTGCTTGGTTTATGGACGGAAGGACTCTCTTTCTAATTCAGTGGAGGGAGTGCTTCCGTCTAAGGGCCTCTGATTTCACTTTCAAGCTTTGTGAAACATAGGTTTTGACGTAGGTGGTGAGGAGGGTAGGTGTGCCATGGCGGTGGATTCCTCCACTATATTTGCTGACCGTAGTCGTTTTGCAGGGGTTCGCATTTCAGTCGATATCTTAACACTAGCTGGGCTATGATAGTTAGATAGGGGTTGATGGAGATCCGGATGTTGATCCTCGAAGTTTTGTCCAACCATTCATCTACGAAACCATGGTCATCTGTGAGTTTTGCGATGGGATTGTACAAATCGAGAATGGGTGTTTGAAGAAGAAGGCAGAGGTGACAATGAGGGAAGAAATAGCCAAAGGGAAGAGGCATGTAGAAGAAGCGATGGTATGCATGGAGGTGGAGGTTGTTGCTGGAGTGTAGATCAAGTCAGGGATTGAATCTTGAATGGTGGAGGGGCTAGAGACTCGGAGTGAGGAGGTGACATGTGATGGAGGTGGAGCTTGGCATATAGTTTCGTTACGCCATGGGTGGGGTGGCATGGAGTTGTGTTCTAAGGATTTGACGATGGGGGAGGTAATCCATTGTACGGAGACTAAGGAGGTCCTACGTGGCTGTCACGCCCTGACCCTGAAAACCCATCCGGATCGGGACATTAACAAACCTAAACTACAATCCAGCATGTTGTGCACAATTTATAATTTTCACATCTAATTTGAACAATTTAATCACAAGCTAGAATATAAAGAATTAACTATTACAATCCTCAATTTACATTAAATAAAGATACATACTCTTTCAAGTACAACAATTGGGGCCTCCTATAAATTCTTCCTCGAATTTGACAATTTATACATCAAGACTTAGAATTATAAATAAAGCTGTAAATAAAAGAATGTGAGATGATGAGACGACTTCTCAAGCTCACACACCACCAAAAAAAATAACACCTCCAAGGTTGTAATCACCTGAAGAAGGGGAGAAACTGTGCCTGTACATAAAAAATAACCCCGGGTAGGGTGAGCAACAAAGCTCAGTAGAGATCTACTCTACGACGCACACAAAGGAAGGGAAAATACAATTGTGTCGTCCTTCACCTAAGCTTAAGGAGTGCCCAAGGCCTACACTGGCCTTACCGATTCCCTGAGGGCTACACCACCCTCACCCAACGGTGAAACAAGGGGGACAATCCGCTAGGGATACGGACACATGGTTCTCACATTGCCGACGCACTCACCACCGACCCTCATCGTCTAACCACCTCTCATACGTGAACACAAGTCACGGACATCGGGCACACACACACCCTTAGCACTTGGATCGGGAGAACCGACACGACCTCTACGCCTCAAGCAATGCAATATTCAAGCTCAACTATAAATAATACTTGACGGATAACAAAATCGATTAAAGACAACAATCGCGTCCTAGACCACAATCTACCTAAGCCCGACCCTAGGGCTAGATCCAGCGTACTTGAGTCGCACGGATCGGTGAAATACTTATTCGCCCACGTCCTAGCCTTATGCTTCTAATGCAACCAAATGCGTGAATGATCAAGTACATATATAGAAATACAAGCATGTAACAATATGCCATATCAACATATAAGGCTAGGCACAACATAAAGCTTGTCAAAGGGGTACAAAATCTAAGCATAAAAGAGGGCTAAGACAACAAGGGCAAAACATGCCTCCACGACAATAGCCATCCAAGTCATACATTCCAATAAACATTCGAAACGTACACCTTTGGCCAATTAAACTAAACATGCATTCAACATATAATTAGGAACACCATCTGTCATTTATCAATTTAAACATTCCCAAGGGGCATGACTCCCTTAGTTCACCCACATGTTTATGTAAGGCTTGGCCAATAAGGCCTAATAGATATAGATACATATATATACAACATACTTCTACATAGAACCATTAATCTCAAGAAACTTAGCAACTAGTTAAACATACATAATTCTAGATTAAATCTTTAAAAATCTACCAAATTAGGCCAGATAGTCCTAAACATTTCTAAGAATAACATATCCGAAATCTAGCCCAAACGGAGAAAAGAAAGTAGATGAAAACCTCAAATTTCTACCTACATCCAGAAATAATAAAAAGACCATAAATGCCTCCAAATTTCTCAAAATAATACCAAAACCTCAATATCAGTTCTATTAAGCACTACGAACAATGTAACCAAATATTGGCTCAAACAGATATAAACAACCCACTGAATTCCCTAATTTTTAATGAAAGGTCTGTTTCGTCGCATATTAGGCAATAAATCACCACAATTCTTATAAAAATCAGACAATTATGACATAAATGAGATATGAAAGTAGACTTGAAGATCTAAAATTTTGGTCTTGAAAGTTACATGAGATTACACATAAATCAGCATGAAAATCGAGTATGAACATATAGATTTAAGTTAAAAAGGGAAATCCGAGAAAATCCGGGGAAAAAATGATTAAAACCTAATCAAAACACATCCAAACGCTATGATGCCTTGGTCAGATGAAATCCAAGTACAGAGAAGCGAACCAGAGGAGATAAATCTACAAACAACCCAAGAACCACCTTAATATAGCCCCAACATGGGTTTAGGGGTAGAATCCCTACCTTAACCATGCTAATCTTCTCTAATCCAACCTAGGGTGGCCTAGGTTGGTCTTCCTTTACATCGTTGTCGCCGGATCACTTCCTCTAGCTCTCTCTCTCTCTCTCTCTCTCTCTCTCTCTCTCTCTCGGGACCGAACCAAGAAAAAGAATACAAGAAGAATGGGAGAAAAGAGCTGTTTAAATATAATTCTAGGAAGTTTAAGTATCGACAGTCGATGTGAAGGTCGACCATGAGATGGTACGGATGTTGAGTTTTGGCTGGCATTCGATTCATGCATCGACCCTGGGAGGCCTTTTTCGTATCCGATGCATACGGTCGATATGACGGTCGACCGTGAATGTGAGGACATGTCCCTCTACTCCTGGGTCGACCGTTTAGGTCGGGCCCGTGGCTCATTGTCGACCGTAAGGGTAATTTGGTAAATTACATCTTGTCAGTTTGTTTCACACCTGCGTGTGCACACACTGACCGTGTTTTTATTAATGTTTGTTTAGAACGGTTAGGTGGACCCGGGATCGAAAGATACGGGCTTGGGCTTGTGTTTTAGCCCAAGTTTGGCTTTCTGGGCTAAAGGGATTGATCTTCCTTTGCTAAGAAGATCAATCTTCTAACACCAGAAAGTTAAGTCGGTTCGTCATGAAGGATCAATCTTTTCTTAAGGGAAAGATCAATCTCTCATAAGGCGAACGCGACCCCCTTCTTTGATTCTCTTTTCAAATATGTCATTTTTGAGCTGAGATCCGACTGGATTTGGAGGAGATTGAGGACGATCCAAGGCTCATCAGCTGGGATTGAAGCTGCTCTAGTCTAGGTAGGGATCCTACCTACTTAAGTTTTCGGTTTTTGGAGGCTTTGTTTTGTTTTGCGATCTTTTGCTTAGATCTGCTAATATACATGTTTGTTTTGAATGAAAGCATCGGTTTTGGACACGTGGTCCTTCGTACTACCAGATCCCAATGTTTTGTGGGATTTGGTGGAGTTTTCTAACGGTATTTCTTACCAGCGGTTCGCCGGTGAACCCATCCGGATCGATCTTTCTTGAGGAAAGATCAATCATTTGGGGCACGTCATGCCCAACCCGTGCATGATCGATCTTCTGGTGGAGAAGATCGATCTTTTCTTGGCTAGCATAGATGGGGTCCCAGGTCACGAGGAAGATCGATCCTTCTGGTTGAGAAGATCAATCCTTTTCGGCTTGACCTGGACGGGGTCTCCAAACACTAAGAGGGCGTTTGGTTGCCTGCATCAACAGATGCATGCATCAGTTGATGCAGCATCATGGTCCAAACCCATGTTTTGTTGAGCAGATGCATCAATTGATGCTGCATCAGTTGATGCAAAAAAGGGACTTCATGCTGCATCAGGAGATACATCTAAATTGGCTGCATCTCATGATGCAGCATCAGCTGATATACCACGTGATGCATCACGTGACCCTCCTTTCCCCTCTACTCCTTCCCCTCTCCTCCCCGAGCCAGTCGACCTTCTCCTCCTAACGCCAGATCGTCGGCGTTCGGATCTACCCTTCCACCGCCGCTCGGATCTCCCCTCCCGCCGCCGCTCGGATCTCCCCTCCTCTGGTCGCCGCCACGCTCGGATCTCCCCTCCTCTGGTTGCCGCCGCTCGGATCTCCGCTCCTTTGGCTGCCGCCGCGCTCAGATCTCCCCTCCTCTGGTTGTCGCCTCTTAGATCTCTGCTCCTCTGGCCGTTGCCGCGCTCGAATCTCCTCTCCTCTGGCACCGCTCGGATCCCCCCTCCTTTGGAGCCGGTCTTTTCTCCCCTCCTCTAGCCCATGTTGCTCGGATCTCCCCTCCTCTGGTCACCGGCTTTCCTCTCGAGTCACGATCTCCACTGGCCCTCTACATTTGGATCCGATGGAGGGGACGAGCTGCACGTCGAGGACGACGATGGATTGTCGGATCGGGTGTGTGGAGGCGAGGGGGTGTCCGATCTGGAGGCGGTTGGGAGCGGGGTGGTCGGAGACAATGATGCCGAGTGGTGACGGCTTTGGGTTCCAGTGAGGCTTGGAGCTCGGGGGAGATCAAGACAAGGAGGGAGGCCGGGCGACATCGAGGTGTCGGCGGAGAACGCATAGACATCGTAGGAGGTGGTCCCGAGAGAGGGGGAGGGGTCTCGGGTGATGGCCAAGTTCGACAGAGAGGAGGAGCCGCGGGTGGCCGCGGCTTCGCCGGGGAGGGAGGAGACGATGAGGTGACGGCGACCTTGGGAGCTTCACCGGGACTAATGGTGAAGAGGCGGATGGAGACCGCGGATGATGAGGGTGTGGTGGTTGCGGGTCCTGAGGAGGAACGAGGAGAGGAGGAGGGGTAGAGAGATGAGGGAGATAGAGAGTGGTGGTGATGGTGGTGGTTGCCAACGATGTCGTCGGAGGTGAACAAACGAAACATAAAACGAACTAATACTGCATCAATTGATATAATCAACCAAACACGTATGTAATGCATCAGTTGTATCAACTGATGCAGCATCAACTGATGCAGTGCATCAACTGATGTAAGCAACCAAACGCCCCCTAAGCAGATCGATCTTCTCTGGTGGAGGAGATCGATCTCTTTGGTGGCTGAGAGATGTTTTCAATGGTTTTTTTCCCGCGGGGCTTCGCATTCACGGATTTTCTTTATCGCTTTATACCTTTAATATATTGTTAAGCTTGTTAGCCCCATAATGAGGGGTAGTGGTGAACCGGTAGAGTGATCACTCTCGGGATGTGTAGATAGCATGTTGTATTGTTAGCGGTGTTTGCCGGGGTTGCTTCCCGTAACATGCTGTTCTTTTGTGAACTGGCTGCAGTTGGTTGTGTTACCACTACACAGTTCCTTAACTTACTTATCTGTTCACCATCCCGGGCTGGCAGGGTGCCGGGCCCAGACCTTGTTTATTATATCATCACATGTGTTGCATGCTTACTTGCTTATCTGTGTGTGTTCATAGCATGCATCTGATTGTGCATTAGTTGCATAAGGTTAGGGTGAGGGCAATGGGTTGATCGCCGATCTGGGGCTTTTGGGTAGCTCGGATTTAGCTCTAGGACCGTGGCTGGGTAGCGTGGTCCAGATTTGAATGGTAGTTTTTTCTATCGATCTTGATGATAGGCTTAGATGACTAGAATACTCTTGTTGATCGAGGTTTAGAGGTCGTGTCGCCCTCGAGCCGGGTTTTGAAGTATAGCTGGTGTCCAGTTTCTATGACTCTTGAGTAGAGAGTGTGCCTACTCAGCGGTGCCATTTTCTGCCAGCAGTGTCGGTTTCCTGCTTGTGAGTCAGCAGTGTTGGTTTCCTACTTACTGAGCATGACCCGGCATGTGACCAGTTCTTTTGGAAAACCATGACTATGGACCTCAAAAACACGCGGTGGGGTTTTAGGGCCCCTGTGTACACCCAGGCTTTGCTTGAGGGCGACACTGTTGTGTTCCCTCCTTCTTTGTGTGAGTCATAATGTAGTTTCCCTACTGAGCTTAGTTGCTCATTCCTACCCGGGCTGTGTTTTGCAGGTGCCTCCTTCTTTGTGTGAGTCATAATGTAGTTTCCCTACTGAGCTTAGTTGCTCATTCCTACCCGGGCTGTGTTTTGCAGGTGCAGGCATTCGCTCCTCTTCATTGGCCCCTACCAGGTAGGTGTTTAGCGGCGCGGCGGCACCTGGCGGAGTTTGAGGAGTGGTGATCTTTAGTTTACCCTTTTTTTGTTATAGTTATTCTCCTACGGGAGTGTGATGTATAATTTACCCTTTTTGAGGAGTTTGATGAAATGAATTATTTTACTATATCTGTTGAGGTTTCTTTAATTATTGCTTTAATAAGTGTGTTTTGAGGATTGTTTAGGGAGACCAGTTAGAATAGAGGAAACCCTCGCCAATTTTTCCGCATTTAGTTAGATTCTAGTTCGCGTCTCCCGGCCCGGTTGGGCCTACGCGGGTCGGGGTGCGACAATGAAGTTTGGAGGCTGATGCAACGAATGATCCAAATGAGCGTGACGGTCGATACGTTGGACGATGATAAGGTCGACCGCCTGAACCAAGTTGAACTAATTGAATTGTGATCAGAGAGTTTGACTAACAATGGAGACTACTAATCTCACTCCTAGGTTCATATACCGCACAAACATCATTCACGGGGTTGACTTTGCACCAGCGCGTCTGAAACTCAACGCCACAAGGGCAAATTACCAAAATACCCTTGGAGTTGCAACGATCGAAGCGATCGTTCAACAAGGCCAACCGAGCCAAACCAACCACGCCAAGCCCTTGACCTAACACTAATAGACCATGTTGGATGTACGGGTCCTCACAGTGGCAAAGACTCCATAGGTAATGGTAGGGGGGTGACATCATTGTGTAGGAGGGTGACGTGGCTGTATGGAAGGCGAAGAGTGTCTCTTGTTAGGTTAGGGGGTGAAGGGGGGCTAATGAGATTCCATCAAAGGGTGATGTGGTAGAGAGGGGCGCTCCTGGGCAACAGGCAGCTAGTAACAAATTTAGAAACTTAAGTGGGGGCTCAAAATAGTTTTGATGCCTCACTCAATGCTTTCTCTTGATAAGAAACTTGCTCATGATCTTATAATTTTTCTATAACAATTCACAATAATTGCAAGTTTCTCCCAGCAAATCACTCTATGATACTTACATTAAATGCCGATTAAAATAGATTTAGGAGTAAGAGAAGTATACATGATCAAACAATTGCTTTTACTGAGGAGTTCGGATTATCCAAAGTCGGAGAAAAGGGCAATAAATTTGCCTCTTATATATTTCTCAAGACGAATATTCCTCTAGTCTTCTTGGTGCTCCTCTTCGTAGTCAGCTAGAGAAAATGCAAGAGAAAAGAGACGAAGGATCGGGTCTTAGGACATCAAAAACATGATAGAAAAGAGGAGAGTAAAAATAACGAGACAATTGAGAGCTTAGGGTATCGGGTTTGGATGAAGGATCGAGTATCTCCCATTTCGTAGTTGGGCTACTTGGGTCAATCGTTAATAGATTTTTAGATCCCTGAGATTGACATAATATTTAAGTAGTTAAAGTCTTATAAGTTCATATAGACTCGCTATTGGATTACATAGGGTGAATTTTTCTTTTTATGGGGTGAGTTGGGGGCAACTGGCCTCACTCACCCCGATATAAATTTGCCACTACTAGCAGCAAGCAGTGGGGATTGGAAAACGATTTATGTACATATCATGTGCATGTACACAACCCATGTGGCTAATATCCAAGCCGCTACTTTTCCCCCTAATAACATCACTATGGGGTTGGATGTTAGCCACATAGGAGTCTACATGAACATGGCATGTACCCCAATCAAAGTCCGTGGGGATTTGTCTCTTTTTCAGGCTTCTAGAGCAGTGGCTCTAGCACAGGACAAGAGGTATGACGTGTCTCGGAAATTGAATAGGCTCGGGTCCATAGCTAGTCATGAGCGAAGGCATGGAGGATCGGGGCATGAGGGGGCTGGCCGTGATTGGACTCGTCCAGGGTCTAGAAGTTACAATAGGTTTGGGGTTCTTTCTAAGGATATGAAGATAGTCTACTAGATGAGATCACTAAACTTTCTCTCTTGGAGGCTGAATGGCATGCAAAAACTTGATGAATAAATTTTATATCTCACAAGTCTATGAATCGGTGAAATCAATATAACAGTGAGACAAGTATCATACCCATAGAGATTTGCAAAGATTATTAGGGTAAAATGCTAAAGAAGAACAGAAAGTAAAGAAAGTGAAGTAAAAAGCAAGAAGTGTTGAAAGTAAAATATCTAACAATAAAGTAAGAAAGTGGTAGAAATATGATAGATGAAGACTAATGTTCCAATTTCACCATAACATTTCTCATTCTATGTATTTAATCAGCAAAATCTCAATTTAATTTCAAGGGTTCGTTCTTCCAATATCTTGATGATTTGTTCGACCGCGGTGTCACCAAGTATCCTTAACTAAACCTAGCGAATGAACCCATAGCTAAGTGTTAATCAAGAATCCTTGGCGCCTTAGTGCCTTAGTGGTCTCCATTTATGATGTTTACCTTGAGATTAGCAGGGCAAAGAGCTTTAGTTTACCTTGAGTCCAGAGGCTAGATGACGCAGGCATTGAAAGATTCAATGCTTCCTCATTCCTTAGATTTACTATGGTTGATGACCAACCTATTAACCCCTTTTTTATATGGTTTGCTTCCACGATCTATCCATTCAAAACGTTACGATGTGAGGAGTAGATATCTCTCACGTATGTCGGGTTCATGAGCGGTCATTTCTTTTCCTTCGTTTTGAAAGGTTTTTTTCTCAACGGCATGTTTTGTTAACCAGAAAGATTTCATCTTCTTCAAATCTTCCCTTTTTCTCAACTCTTCTTCAACCAAGTACTATTACCATTACTTACATATCAACGAGAGAGATCCTGATTCACTTGAGTGTCCTCGCCGCAACATGCTATTGTCGAGGTCAAGGAGTCGGATTCTACCTTGTAAACTGAAGGTCAACAAACTCCGCATGTGGTAGGTCTTCAGATTTTAGGGCTGCGTTCTCACGCGCCTCCTAGTCCAATTTATTTTATTTTAATTACTTTATATTCTTGATACGGTTGAGAACCAAGCTCAACCTAGGCTAGCCGAACCCATGTACAACAATGGGACGGGGGACCCACACGCCAGGTGGATCCAGTCGGGTCCCACGCAGGACCGGTCCCACCTCCTAGTAGGACTCGGCCGTGGACTCGGTCCGAAGCAAGGGCTGGCCACTAGGGATTCCTATTCCTAATTGATTTGCTATCTTAGGTAGTTTCCTAGTTAGTTATCATTGTGAGTTTCCTATTTATTTGAGTCCTAGTTATTATGAGTTAGTTATTTTGTTAGGAAAGTTAGAGTCCTAGTGGGTTATAACCTCATTAATTGAGGGAGTTTGAGTCATAGTAGGAGAATCCTATTACTTACTCATTAAGCAATGGGAGGTTCCATACTAAGATTATGATAGAGTTTAGGCCTATAAAAAGACCTCCATAGCTTGTAACTAGGTATGATGAATTTGATCAAGTAAATAGTAGAGTTGTTAGTAGTATATCTTGGGAGCAGAGGTAATATAGCTTCCATCTTCCACCTCCTTCCCTCTACCGCCGCACGCCTTCGTCGTCCACCTCCGCCACCGACTACTCCCTTGAGACTTGAGGAGCCCACGACATCCTCACTTCTCGATCAGTCTCTCTCCTCCACAGTTAGCTCCCTTCATCTTCGAATACCTAGGGTACTTCTCGTAAAATCTTAAAGGTATCTCTCGACTTAACTATAGATTTGGCTAAAGATGAGCTGAGACCCGGTATGAGAGCCTAAGAGAAGGATTGTCGTATCAATTTGGTATCAGAGCCCCGTTCCGCCGACTGTGCCGCCTAGAACCTTCAAGAAGTTGTTCCGATGGCAGAAGCTCCCCCTGTGAGCGCTTTCAAGCAACAGTATAGACCCATAACCCGAGAAGAGATTCATGACATCACATGGACGTTGCTGACCTTGCAGACCTCACAGCACGAGACCCAGGCCCTTATCCGAGGAATCTCTGAGCGCGTCGCTTTCATGGCATTACAGATGTAGAGAAAGAATCAAAGAACTGTAGGAGAGCAAGGTGAGAACCCTAACCCTAATCAGCCTCCAACTACAAATCCTATTTCCCCTAGAACGCCCCCCGTAGCAGATCCCTCTACTGAAGAGTCGGATCCAATTCCGAACTTTGTCCTAGTTGGATCAGGACCAACTCCTCCTACCCAACTGATTGGATGCAAATATTGCATCCAATTATTAGCTTTCGATACCCGATTTATGCATTAAATGTTGTTAAATCTTGTTTAATATGTATGATTTGTTATCATCGGTGTTTTATACCCTTAATAGTTGAAATGGGTTTAAAATGGTGTGTTTCACATATTTTCGGAGTCTTTATGGATTTCCAGATTAAAGAGTCTCTAGACAGCTGTTAGTAAATTGAGCATAACTTTCTCATCCAAGCTCCGATTGGGATGATCCAGGATGCTATGGAAAGACAAGAAAGAGCTCTACAGTTTTCATGTTTTGAATTTTGGGAGATTCTGTCTGTATAAAGACAGAAAAATCATAGAAGCTGCAGCTGCACTATTGCTTCTAAATCTATGTTGACAGTTTTTAGTTATTCCTTGCAGCTAAAGATCTTGGCCTTATACCTGGTGTGGTGAGAAGGTTTGATTCATGTAATGGTCTTAGAGTACCTCATATTGGCTGGAATGCTCTTCAAATTTCAGAATTCATTGGTTGTTGCTGGCTGCTGAGAAGGCTTCTATTTTCTGCTGCATTTTCTGCCGATGGAACTCCCCTCACTGCTGCTCATTGGTTGCTGCTTTTTCCTGCTTGCTACTGCATTGTCTGCTAATGAAAAAGCCTCATTGATTGCTGCATTTATTTGGCTACCCCTTGATGAGAGCACTTGCAATGAATGAATCCAGCTGTTGTTTGTGCTGGCTTTAGTCCATATATTCCTAGTCGGTGAATGAAAGCTTTTTGACCACTCCAACTTACCCATCTACCCTGGAGTGGATAAAAAGCTTGGCCTAGAAACACAACCGACTGAGGTTTTTAGGAGAAAAACCCATTCAGCTATACTAGGACAGCATAGAAAGAGGGGGGACCCAGGGAGAAATTTGTAGACAGCAGAGAAAAGAGGAAGGAGACGCAGCAGGGCAGAGGAGACAGCAGAGAAAGAGGGGGGACCCATTCAGATATATGGGGAGATAGCAGACAGAAGAGAAGGGGGACAGCGGCAGAGAGTAGGGAGCAGAGAAGAGAACCAGCAGAAACAGAGCAGGGCAGAGGATACAGCAGAGAAGAAAACAGAAAAGAGGAAAAGAAGAGCTCGTGGAGGAGATGGCCATGTCTTCATCCATGGAGTAGTCCTTGGTTAGGCTAGAGGATGATCCTCCTCTAGCATGGGTTATAATCCTTATCTTTTACCCTTGTATTGAATGGTTTTGAATGAATAGATGAGCTCTTTTGTTTTCATCCTTGTTGTATCTATAATCCTTATGTTTTGAATGGTCAATATACATATAGGTTTAGCCATGTTCTTCCTATGTGGGTGTTGTTATTCATACATGCTTGGATGTTGATCTACTGTATCATTTCTATCTCTTTGTTATAATTTGTCTAAAGTGACATTAGATAATTCATAACCTTAGAATAGGGGTATGCTTAGGTCACTTGTTCCTAGGAGTCCTCTGCTGCGGTGTGTCCACTAGTGACAGTTGATATATCACTGTCTTAGACCCTAGTGAACATGATTTAGCTCTTAATAGTTGAGGATTAGGCC
The DNA here is from genome assembly GCA_963920575.1 of Narthecium ossifragum. Lineage (NCBI taxonomy): Eukaryota > Viridiplantae > Streptophyta > Magnoliopsida > Dioscoreales > Nartheciaceae > Narthecium > Narthecium ossifragum. Next base: position 14,173,415 of record OY986964.1, on the reverse strand, counting down.
ATTTGGATCATCACTTTTAGCATGATTGACTTGTAGTTCCATATCTTCCAATCGAGGGATTGGGATGTGAATCCCTCGATTGTGTTACAAGGACATTAGGCGAGGATAGCTACCATGTTAGGAAGGTGATTCCCGAGGCCTTGCCTCCTCTTATCCCTTGGTTCCCCCTCTGAATTTATTTAACAAACCAACTATATCTTGTTATATGTTTTGTTCAGTTATTCTGATCCTGATAACCCCTAGTTAGCTAGCTTGTATGCTTGTGTTTTCATCTTGTTTTTCTGCCTCCCTGTGGACCGACCGTTTTTACTGCACTGCTGCGACCGCCGTTGCTGTATGCACGTTTTGGGCGTAATCACCAACCCACTACTTAGCCGATCCAACCAACCCCTGCCTTACCCGGCCAAACCACTCTTCCACCGCCACAACCTAAACCCCTTATCAAACGCCACCACATCAACCTCCTTATAATGCGCATCCATATCAACCCGTACCTCCACCATATACACAATACAACCCAATTCCTCTGTGACCACACTATTACCCTCCTCATACTCCACCTACCTATGAGCCGCCCCATTACCCAGCCCGAGAGCCACCCTTTGCTACCCGGATTCCTCGCATGGATTTTCCCCGCTATGATGGTTCAGTTGACCCTACACACTGGATTCTCAAAGTGGAGGAATTCTTCTCTTATCATCCGATCCATGAGTGAGAAAAGGTATGATATGTTGCCTATCAATGCGATGGAGATGCCCAGACTTGGTACCAGCTTTCGAAGAATACAGACGAGTGTGCAACATGGCATACCTTTCAGCATGCCTTGTACTTGCATTATGGACCGACGACTTGTGAAGACCCTATCGATGAATTGACTCGAATTCAACAGGATGGATCAGTTCGTGACTACTAGGTCCCGTTCGACCGTGGCTTAGGTCATGTCCCACACCTTGCTAGAGACGTTGCACCGAGTCTGTTCATCAGTAGACTGAAGCCGGCGATCATATATGACATTCAACTTGCCAGACCAAGAAGTATAGCAAAAGCCATCAGTTTCACCAAGACCTACGAGGTGAAGCAGTACGTGATCCAATACGCCATGACAAAGGCGACGACCCCACCGAGCCAACCTGCCCCGGACACCCGTACCGGGCCCTTGAACTTGAGTACGAGTACTGGAGTTGTCAATGATTGTTCCGACGAAGTGGTACTTGAAGGCAATGCTAAAACTAAACCAGAAGAGGAGATCCAAGATCTAGTTGAGCATGAAGAACCCTCACTAGGTATGTTGATCGGCAAAGTACTCGTGGCTCTACCAGCCACCGAGTCCAGGAAAGAGGATCCGCTGACTTTACCAGCCCCTGGTTCTTTGCCATCCGATTTGGCCGACCCTAACTACGGCCAACCTGAAGCCAACACCGCTCCGCTTCCCTCCACCATAACCTAGCCTTCTTTGGGCACCATCTCCAGTCCCATACCACAGTGGCTCGAACCAATCCGAGAAGATGTCAGAACCAAATCGGGTATGAAGAAGCTTGCAAACGACATCCAGAACGGAGAAATTAAGGGACCTTGGATAGTTCGCAACGGAGTCATCTTCCACTAGGATCGCATCTTCTTGACGAAGAACTCCCTAGTCATCACTAAGATCTTGGTAACCATACACTTCAGCTCACATGAAGGCTTCGTCAAGATGTAGCACCGACTGCGAACCATCTTCTACTGGAAAGGAGTAGAGGTAATCTAGCTTCCACCTAAATACCACCCCACTTCCACCTCCTTCCCTCTACCACCGGCCTCCTCTCTCCACCTGCCGGCCACCGTTGCACGCCGTCGCCGTCCACCTCCGCCGCCGACCACTCCTTTGAGACTTGAGTAGCCCACGGCATCCGCACTTCTTGATTAGTCTCTCTCGTCCACGATTAGGTCCCTTTATCGTCGAATACGTATGGTACTTCTCCTAAAACCCTAAAGGTATTGATGTCGCTCAAATGTGTCACGCACAGCGGTCGCGGTGCAGTACAGCATAAGAGAGGTCGAATCCCACAGAGAGACAAGCAGGAAAGATCCAGAAACACAGATAACAATGAATTGAAAACAATCAAGAGCGATGAAAGTTAAGAAAATAGATCGAAGATGTAATGGTAAGATAAAGTTAACGAAAGAAATCAGGATTTGAATGAGGCTAGGCTTCAGGAATCACGTCACTCGGATTTAGATTCTTCTCTTCTCAATGGTTCATATAATACTCAGTTAAGGGATTCACATCCCAATCACCTTAACCGGAAGATATAGAATTATGAATCTGATATAATATATAAATGTATCTTCCTACGATTGGTCCTTCCTTTTTATAGTGCTAACTTCATCCAACCAAACCTAAGAATACACGATACCGGCTGTCACTACAGGCAACGCGCAGCAAAAGTTCATCGAGACAAAGCCCTAACTCTAACCGGATCTCTAAGAATACACAATACCAACTCTCACAATCGGCAATGCATAGCAAAGATCTCACTGTATAGAGCCCCAACCTTATCTAACCAGATCCCTAAGAATACACAATACCAGCTGTCACTAAGGGCAATGCATAGCAAAGTTCTCACGAGACTCGGTAGGAGAATCAAAGGAGATAACTATGGGATCACAATATCATAAAAGAAGCATGACTGGATTTATAATAATGTTTAACCACAAAGCAATCTGTGAAGATCCAATACATAAGAAGAGTTTAACAATAAAGATTAAAAACTATGAACCATTGTTGGAGAAGAAGCCCTAGTCCTCGCTAGATCATCCGTCCGCCATGCCCGCGGATTACTCGACCATGGATGGAGATTCCTCCATCTTCTTCCTTTGGGAAACACCCAGAAAAGAGCCTCCAAAAACGTCCAAGAAGTCCCCTTTGAGTAACCCTAAGTTTCATATTTATAGGCTCCAAGAATTAGCAAACTCGGGTTAAGTTTAAACCCGTTAAACACCCGCGGACGATGCCACGGTCGATGCCACGGTCGACCGTGAACTGTGCACAATGTTTGGAAAAGCGACGGTCGATCATTGCATCGACCCTGAGGAGTGTTTTCTTCGACAGAGGCTGACGGTCGATGCCACGGTCGATGCAACGGTCGACCGTAAGCATCTGACGGTCGACCGTGAGCATCTGACGGTCGACCGTGATGATTTTCGGGCTCCACGGTCGATCCTGAGGGTTTGACGGTCGACCGTAAAGGTCTCACGGTCGACCGTGATGATTTTCGGGCGCGACGGTCGATGCCACGGATGATGCGACGATCGACCGTCACTATTCACTCAGCACTGCGCACTGGTACGAAAAATGTTGTAACTTCTTCTAGGAAACTCTGAATCACGAACCGTAAAATTCTCCAGAATCTAGACTTCAAGAGCTTTCCAACCATATATGGCACATCATCTGGTTCTTCATGAACAGGTACAGATTAATTTTTGAAGTTGATCCATATACTCTTTTCAGCTTCTTTCAGATCCAATTCCCTGCATTTTCCAAGCAACTATGTGAAGTAACATATACTATAAAAATCGTGCTAAAGAAGTTGATTAAGGGTGAAGATATAGCAATTGAGATGGTTTTAAGGTTGTTCAGAGTGCACTTTCATGCACTCATCAGGTATCTCTCGATCTAGCCATAGATTTGGGTAAAGAGCAGCCGAGACCCAACAAGAGACCCGGTACGAGAGCTTACGAGAAGACATGTCGTATCAATTCTCTAGATAATTTCAGATCTGAAAATATTCTAAATTCCGATGCTTTTAACAAGCCCTTCACGAGGCACAACCCCTTCACGAGGCTTTGGCGCTGTCTAGACCTTCCGGTTTTCGGATCTGCATTCCACTATGGCAAACGAGTAGTAGCAAATGGCGGAAGGGGTTGTAGAGCGTGCAGATGTGTGTATGGTGGATCTCATTGGCACACGTGGTAGGACAAAGAAGAGACTCTAGGAGCTGGAGGTCAAGGAGCATGAGCTTTCCATGGTGCCCATATGACAAATTTTTTAATGTGGAATTGTCATGGCCGGGGGCCTAGGCAGGTGGCAGGGGTGTCTCGAAGGCTGCTATGAGATATGGCGTTGGATTTTTTTATTCTTGTTGGAGGTTGTGTGAACATATCCCATTTATTCCAATGTCCTTAGGAAGGGAATGAAGTACCTTTTTTCTACCTTCGAAAGGATGTGAGGGTGGCATTCTAGCTATGTGGCTGGCGGAAGTGTGTTGGTTGGGCTTCTTTTCCTGGGTTCAAAGTTCAAGCTATTGATGGAGTCTTTACATCACGCAATTCTAGGCAATGGTTACTATTTGTTGTTTATGCTACAAGGTTTTGGAGTGACTTTCCTTGAGGTCCGGTGGTGTCTTGGTAACTTTGTTGATCTATCTGTAGTGCGTATACCTAAAGAGTTTAATGGGTGGGGTGAGGAGGTTTTATTTTTTTTTACTAGTTAAGACAAAGCTGGGGAAGACAAAACAAAGCAACAACAAAAAGGAACAGGGCCCTACCCAACAAACATCTCCTCCGACGATTCCTGGCCCTTACACCAAAGCTGACCATAGTTACATCCTCTCACAAACCTGGCTAAGCGGTCGGCTTCTTCATTGCTTTCCTTTGGTATGAATCTAAAGTGAACCTCCCTGAAGTGCGCCGTGATCCAACAAAGCTTCTGCAACCTAGCCATAAGGTGCACCGGACACCGTCTCCGATTGGCAATGCTTTCTACTAGGTCTTTAGCATCTGATTCGAAGATCACCCTTGCCATACCTTTCCGTTGTGCCATCTCCACCGCTCTTTCGATGGCAGTAAGTTCTTCCACACTACCCAAAGACCATATCCCAGCTTTGCCTTACGTTCCCTCCATATCTCTGCTTTAGTAGAGTAGAGCAGCCCCTCCTTCCATCTTAACCAACCTTCCTCTCTCCTAAAGACTTCATCCATGTTAAACACAAGGTCCCAAACCTTCCTAGACTCAGAGCAATGCAAAAATAGATGTGTTAAAGATTCTACCCCCTCAGCACACCTCGGACAGGTAGAAACCTCTGCTGCACCCACTCTGCAAAGGGCCTCACTTGTCGGGATTTTACCATATATCAGCTTCCATAAAAATGTTTTAATCCTAGGACGAAACGACCCTCACCATATCGCTTCCCATCTGATATCTAGACCACCACCAGTGTCACACCCCGACCCAGAAAACCCATCCAAGACGAGGCGTGAGGATCCTAACACTATTCATCATCAACCGGCGCGGTACAAAGAGGAAAAGACGGATAATTTAAACAATTATATTCCAGAGGCTAAACGGATTTAATCATAATATAATGTCTGAGTTCCAATATACAGATTTATACAAAATCCCAAAAGTTCTCCAAAATGATTACAATACATAAACATATATCAAAATGTACGACGAATCATCCTCCAGCAACCTCAAGCGCCTCTGGATGTACTCGCGCCGCCAAAAGCCGACCCAGTCGGCTCCACCGAAGAAGAACTGCCGCCTGCACCTGCAAACGCAGCCCGGGTAGGAGTGAGCGATAAGCTCAGTAGGGTTCTACTCTACGGCACACTGAAAGGAGGAAAACAACAACAGTGTTGTCTCCCAGCCTAAGTCTAACGGATGCCACGGGTCCCATAACCCACCGATATCCCAAGGGCTCCTGTCATGAACCTCTCTCTTGGTCACTCTACCAAGATCACCCTAAGCACTGACAGGGGAACAGTACCATGCAGGATCACCCTTACCCAGCATGGATACCACTGCCTGGGGACCACGTCGGGAACACATCGGTTGCATCCTTAGCACTTGGCCTTGGAAGACAACACGACCTCTAAACCTCAACACTGATCAGAGTCAACTAGCGTAAATCCTCAAAGACATGAGACTTGATCAACAATCACACCCTACTCCTGAATACCCATCCACGGTCCTAAGGCTAGATCCGAGCTACCCGAGAACCTCGGATCGGCGACCTAAACCATCGCCCGCCTAACCTCAAATGCCTCTAATGCATACAATGCATGATCCTAGGCAAACATCTATCCTAGATGTCTCTACATGCCACATCAACATATTATAAGTTCAACAGATATACAATAGCCCTCGGCACTCGCCGGCAAGAGGCTAAGGTTCCACAATTCCTCATTAGCTAGCACTCATAGCTAGCTAATGGCTAAGCAATTAACTAAGCACTTAACTACCATCAATCATGTATTAATTGCAAGTAGAACCATAGGTTTTCTAAAAGAGGAAGAACATTTGAATCAATCTCAAACCAAATGGAAAATCCTTTGAAAACCTCATCAAATCCCCCTACATGCTTCCCAACATGTTTAGATACTAATCCCCCATCAAAACCATTCCAAAAATACCTGAAAACCAAGTTCAACGGGTCACGGAAGATGTCACGGTCGCTCCGGGGATCGACCGAGAGGCCACGGACGATGCCACGGTCGATCCGGCGATCAACCGTGAGACCCATGCGAAGAAAACCAAGGACGACGGTCGATCCATCCATCGACCCTGAGAAGCCCAAAACCAAACAGCGCCTGACGGTCGATGCCACTGTCGATCCGACGGTCGACCGTCAGGAAAAAGGCGAAAAGGAGAAGATCCCACGGTCGATCGGTCCATCGATTGTGGGAGTCCAAAATCCCGACAGAGCCCGACGGTCGATGCGACGGTCGATCCGACGGTCGACCGTCATGCCCAGAAAGGGTAAAACCACACTTGACGGTCGATGCACGGATCGACCGTCGAGCCTTGGCACAGTTCATCCGAACAGTGCCAGAAATCCATTTCTTTGGATTTGAAGTATCAAATGATGTTGGAATTAAATGAGATTTTGTAAGCAAGTGTATTTAACGATGGCAAAGCTAATGGAATGAAGAAATCCAGGTTTTGACGGTTAAATCTTCTATCTAGGTCCAAATGGACAAAAACTGACAAAACGGCGATAATACGGAAACCAACCGTTAGAATACGGAAATCCACTGATAGGAATACTGGAAACAAGCTATACTACACATGCATTCATCCACACAACATTCTAACAAGTATTCCTACAGCGAAAGCACATAAAACCTATCCTAAGAGAACCCGATCCAAGGATCGAGGTAGAAATACCTACTTGAGCAAGTAGGGGAGCTCCTCCACGCGTGCCACCAGCCGAGCCGCCAAGATCCGAGCTCCGAAAGCCGAACCTCCAAACCCTATCTCAGCCGAAGGAGAGAGAGAGAAGGGAAGAGAACGACAGGTGAAGGAGGAGAGAAGGAAAGAGAGAAAGGGAATTGGCTTATATAGACATTCCAAATCTATCTCAGCCGTCCGAATCGATCTTTCCCGATCGAGCTCTGATCCTCCGATCGGACGCACCCTAGGGATTCTAATCAAACACATACATCAATCAAAGTCAGTGTGTGGAACGCGGGTGTGAAACCAACCACCAGAGGGCATATTTACCAAAATGCCCCCGGGGTCCAAAACCGCCACTCGATCGCCCGATCGTGCCCGACGCGGAACCAAACCAACAGGAAACCGGCTCTCGACCCACGTGGTCGAGTCAGGTCTGAGGGACGGGCCCTCACAACCTAAACACCTTAAAAAGAATTTCATCCCGAAATTCAAGGTGGAAGCCGGGGGAAAAGGAAACAACTAAGCCTACCTGCACAAACAAGGCTACAACTAGGGGCGCCAACGCCCACAACAAGGAACTACCTGAAGAGGTGAACAGTCGGGGAAACTCCCGACGCATGCGATCCTCTCGCTCCCAAGTCAAGCTCTCTACACTGCCATGTCTCCACCTGACCATGACCAACGGTATAGATCTGCCTCTCAGCACCTGATCCCGTCTGTCCATGATTTGTACTGGCTGCTCTATGTAGGTGGCGTCCTCCTCCACCTCAAGGTTGTCGTGTTTGATCACGTGAGAAGGATCTGGAATGTACTTTCTCAGCATAGACACGTGGAAGGTGGGGTGAACTGCTGACATGTGCGGAGGTAGAGCTAACTGGTAGGCGACTGCTCCCACGCGCCTGACGATCTCAAAAGGACCCGTGAACCTCGGAGCTAGCTTGCCCCTGCTACCAAACCTGATCGACCCTCTGCGTGGTGACACCTTCAGTAGTACTCTGTCGCCAACTGCGAACTCCAGGGGTCGTCGCCTGCGGTCTGCGTAGCTCTTCTGTCTGCTCTGCGCTGTCAGAAGCCTTTGCCTGATCTGAACCAACCTCTCTGACGACTGCCTGATGATGTCCGGACCGGTAAGGGACGCCTCCCCAACCTCAGTCCAACACACCGGTGAGCGACACGGTCTGCCGTACAACGCCTCGAATGGTGCAAAACCCAAACTGGCCTGAAAACTGTTGTTGTAGGCAAACTCCACCAAAGTCACGTGCTGCTCCCAAGTACCTCCAGCGTCTAACACACATGCCCTGAGCATGTCCTCCAAGATCTGGATAGTCCGCTCTGACTGCCCGTCTGTCTGAGGGTGGAAAGCTGTGCTGAACGTCAGTGCTGTCCCCAAGGAGTCCTGGAAGCTGCTCCAGAACCGGCCAGTGAATCTGGGATCTCTGTTTGACACTATCGACACTGGGATGTCGTGCAGTCGTACTACCTCGTCAATGTACCTCTGGCTCAGTCTGGCAACTGGATCTGTAGTCCTCATGGGGAGGAAATGAGCCGATTTGGTCAGTCGATCGATGATGACCCAAATCGCATCATTCCCCCTCGGTGACCGGGGTCGCCCGGTGACGAAGTCCATAGCTATTTGCTCCCACTTCCACTCTGGCACGGGAAGTGCCTGCAACAAACCTGGGATCCGCCTGTGCTCTGCCTTCACCCTCTGACAGGTGAGGCATCTGGAGACGAACTCAGCTACTGACCTCTTCATCCCGCACCACCAGAACTGTCGGCGAAGGTCGTGGTACATCTTGGTGCTCCCGGGGTGAACGGCGAAGCAGGAGTGGTGGAACTCGTGAAGGATCTCCTCTCGCAACGCCGGGTCTGCTGGAACTGCAACTCTGCCTCTGAAGAGTAGCCCACTATCTGCCGACACTGTCCAGCCCTCAACTGCGTGCTCGGTGCCGACCGCCGCACGGGTCTCCACGAGCCCTAGGTCTCCAGCCTGTGCCTCGATCACCCTGGCCAAAAGAACTGGAATTCTGCGAATAGCATACAGGAAACCACCTGTCGCTCGGTCCTCAAAGTCAAGCCCACTGACTGTCTCCAGTATCTGCCACTACCGAGCTGATACTGCTGCCAAGGTCACTCTGCTGTCTCTAGTCTGCCTGCTGAGAGCGTCTGCTACGACGTTTGCCTTACCAGGGTGGTAATGCAACTCGAAGTCGTAGTCTTCTAGAAGCTCCATCCACCGCCGCTGCTTGAGGTTGAGGTCACGCTGGGTAAAGACGTGCCTCAAACTCTTATGATCAGAGTACACCGAGAACCGCTCACCGTAGAGGTAGTGCCGCCACGTCTTCAGAGCGAAGACAACCGCCGCAAGCTCGAGATCGTGGACTGGATAGCTCCTCTCATGGGTCTTCAGCTGCCTGGAACCGTAGGCCACCACATGGCCCTCCTGCATAAGTACACAGCCTAGACCCTCCCCACTGGCGTCGCAATAGACACTGTAGCCGACACCTCGCTCTGGAACTATAAGGATCGGTGCACTCGTTAGCCTGGTCCTCAACTGGATGAAAGCCTGCTAACAAGCTTCATCCCAAGCAAATGGGACCGCCTTCTGTGTCAACCTGGTCAGCGGCCCTGCAACCCTGGAGAAGTCCCCCACGAACCTCCGGTAGTAACCCGCCAAGCCGAGGAAGCTGCGGACCTCGAACACTGTCGCCGGTCTCTGCCACTGTAGCACTGCCTCGATCTTGGCCGGATCAACTGAAATACCTGCCGCTGACACTACGTGCCCCAGAAACTGCACCTCAGGAAGCCAGAACTCACATTTGGAGGCTTTGGCATACAGCCCATGCCCCCTCAACAACTGCAACACAGTCCTCAGATGCTGCCCGTGCTCCTCCGCGGTACGTGAGTAGACTAGGATGTCGTCGACGAAGATCACCACAAACTGATCTAAGTACGGTCGGAAGACCCTCTGCATCAGATCCATGAATGCCGCCGGTGCGTTCGTCAAGCCGAACGGCATCACCGTGAACTCGTACAACCCGTACCTCGTACGGAAAGCCGTCTTCGGGATGTCGCAATCCCGAATCCGCAACTGGTGATAGCCGGTACGGAGATCGATCTTCGAAAAGACCGAAGAGCCTCGGAGCTGGTCGAACAAGTCATCGATCCTCGGCATCGGATACTTGTTCTTCACCGTCACCCTGTTCAGCTTCCTGTAATCAATGCAAAGACGAAGCGTACCATCCTTCTTCTTTGCGAACAACACAGGAGCTGCCCAAGGTGACGTGCTGGGACGGATGAAAGCTCTGCCGATCAACCCGTCCAGCTAGACCCTCAGCTCCATCTGCTCTGCTGGTGCCATCCTGAAAGCTGGAAGAGAGATCGGCCCGGTACCCGGTACAAGATCTATCTGAAAGTCTACTGCTCTGGAAGGAGGAAGGCCCTGTAGCTCGTCTGGGAAGACGTCAGCAAACTCACAAACAACTGTAGGCATACTGCCCTCTCGACTGCCCTCTGCAGCGAACAAGGAAAGGCGCGCCAGTAAAGCTGACAGCTGGCCCTCGCACCTGGGAAAACAAGCACTCAAGAGGGAATCGGCCGACTGGCGATCCCCCAATAGAACGAAACGAGAGCCGTCAGGTCTCCAAGCAGTCACCCTACGACGGCCACAGTCGATGACGGCTCGGTATGATGTCAGCCAATCCATACCGAGAATCACGTCGAACCCGACCATGTCTAGCACCCGAAGGTCTAGAAAGACACGGAGGCCCCCAACCTCCAACTCGCAAGAATGGCAGATCAGCTCAACACGAGCCCCTCCGCCGACGGGAGTGTCTAAGTGCAGTGTGACCCCAAGTGACTCAGTCTCTAGCCCTAGCGATGCCACACAGTCGCTAGCTACAAAGGAATGAGATGCCCGAGAGTCTATCAGAACATCTACAAATAAATTGAAAAGCTGGAAGGTACCTCTGAGAACAGGAGGGTCAATTGGAGCTGGTGGAAGTGCTAGAGCCTGCTGGGGTGGCTGGTATTGGTAAGGCTGAAAGGGTGGCTGAACAAAGTCTGGGTACTCGCGGTCTGGAAGTGCGTACACTCCCCCTCTGGGTCCGCCTCGACCTCCGCCGCGACCTCTGCCTCTCCCGGCTCCTGGTGTCCGCCAACCTCCGCCACGGGCGAACTGTGCCCTCAACGTCGGACAGTCTCTGCGAAAGTGCCCCGTCTGCCGGCACTCAAAGCCCACAGGAGGACCAAGCGCTAGCTACTGGCTCTAGCCTCCTCCGGACGTCTGCCCCTGAGGCCCAGCCGGAAGAAGTGGCTGGCCTCCCTGCCTGGGCTGCTGCTGGTGCAGGGGTGGGTAACGCTGGTATGGTTGCTGGTGTCGTGAGCCCCTCGGCCTCCTCCACGAACCCCTCCTACCCTGAGCTACCCTCTGTGGCTGCACTCCGCCACTGGTGCTCGCGGACGACACAGGCTGGACTGCCCTGGGCCCCGGCTCCTGCAACTGAGCCTCAACTGCCAAGGCACAGTCCAACACCTCTACGTACGTACTAGATCGCTGAGCCGCGATCAGATGCCTGAGCTCGGGCCTAAGCCCCCACTGGAACTGCTCAGCTCTGGCAAGAGGATCCGCCGACACCGCCCCAGCAAATCTAGCAAGTCTCGTGAACCTAGCCGCGTACTGAACAACCGACTGAGTACCCTGAGAAAGGGTCTGGTACTCACGGACAAGGGCCGAGCGCGCACTGCGGGGAAAGTACGCGCAGAGAAACGAAGAACGGAACACGGCCCACGATGGGTCACTCCCATCCCTGGCGGCCTGGAAAGAGCGCCACCAGTCCAAAGCGTCCCCGTCGAGCTGGAACGCGGCAAGTCTGACCCTAACTCGGTCATCCTGGACGAAAAGAGTGTCAAGGACGCGACTGACTCCCACCAGCCAGTCGTCCGCCACCACTGGGTCGCCTCCAGTACCGCTGAACCTAGGAGGGTTCAGCCTCTGGAAGTCGACCACCGCTGTCGCAACAGCACGCTGGTCGAGTGGATGAGAGACCTCCTCGGCGATGAACGAAGCATCCTCCTCCACCACGACCTCAATCCTCGGCTCTGGGTACACGGGGCACGGCTGTGTTGGCCACTAAGGCCCGTCGGGCAGCGCGCTGGTCGTGCGCGGTACCATGACCCAACACTGGACAGCTAGCCCTGCTCCCTGGCATCTGCACGTTCAAGAGAGACGACAAGTGTCCACCTGTGAGAAACCAAAACACAACATCAATCATTAAAGGAAAAGCATAACACACATGAGCACAGTCAAGCACACAGGGATGCTCTACTCCTAGAACTATCCCAAACCGCGCTCAAAACCTCAACCGCAAGCCTAATCCTATCCCTGGGACCTACAGCCTGCTCTGATACCAAGTTGTCACACCCCGACCCAGAAAACCCATCCAGGACGAGGCGTGAGGGTCCTAACACTATTCATCATCAACCGGCGCGGTACAAAGCGGAAAAGACGGATAATTTAAACAATTATATTCCAGGGGCTAAACGGATTTAATCATAATATAACATCAAGTCGTACAATGTCTGAGTTCCAATATACAGATTTATACAAAATCCCAAAAGTTCTCCAAAATGATTACATCACATAAACATATATCAAAATGTACGACGAATCATCCTCCAGCAACCTCATGCGCCTCTGGATGTACTCGCGCCGCCAAAAGCCGACCCAGCCGGCTCCACCGAAGAAGAACTGCCGCCTGCACCTGCAAACGCAGCCCGGGTAGGAGTGAGCGATAAGCTCAGTAGGGTTCTACTCTACGGCACACTGAAAGGAGGAAAACAACAACAGTGTTGTCTCCCAGCCTAAGTCTAACGGATGCCACGGGTCCCATAACCCACCGATGTCCCAAGGGCTCCTGTCATGAACCTCTCTCTTGGTCACTCTACCAAGATCACCCTAAGCACTGACAGGGGAACAGTACCATGCAGGATCACCCTTACCCAGCAGGGATACCACTGCCTGGGGACCACGTCGGGAACACATCGGTTGCATCCTTAGCACTTGGCCTTGGAAGACAACACGACCTCTAAACCTCAACACTGATCAGAGTCAACTAGCGTAAATCCTCAAAGACATGAGACTTGATCAACAATCACACCCTACTCCTGACTACCCATCCACGGTCCTAAGGCTAGATCCGAGCTACCCGAGAACCTCGGATCGGCGACCTAAACCATCGCCCGCCTAACCTCAAATGCCTCTAATGCATACAATGCATGATCCTAGGCAAACATCTATCCTAGATGTCTCTACATGCCACATCAACATATTATAAGTTCAACAGATATACAATAGCCCTCGGCACTCGCCGGCAAGAGGCTAAGGTTCCACAATTCCTCATTAGCTAGCACTCATAGCTAGCTAATGGCTAAGCAATTAACTAAGCACTTAACTACCATCAATCATGTATTAATTGCAAGTAGAACCATAGGTTTTCTAAAAGAGGAAGAACATTTGAATCAATCTCAAACCAAATGGAAAATCCTTTGAAAACCTCATCAAATCCCCCTACATGTTTCCCAACATGTTTAGATACTAATCCCCCATCAAAACCATTCCAAAAATACCTGAAAACCAAGTTCAACGGGTCACGGACGATGTCACGGTCGATCCGGGGATCGACCGTGAGGCCACGGACGATGCCACGGTCGATCCGGCGATCGACCGTGAGACCCATGCGAAGAAAACCAAGGACGACGGTCGATCCATCCATCGACCCTGAGAAAACCAAAACCAATTAGCGCCTCACGGTCGATGCGACGGTCGATCCGACGGTCGACCGTCAAGAAAAAGGTGAAAAGGAGAAGATCCCACGGTCGATCGGTCCATCGACCGTGGGAGTCCAAAATCCCGACAGAGCCCGACGGTCGATGCGACGGTCGATCCGACGGTCGACTGTCAGGCCCAGAAAGGGTAAAACCACACTTGACGGTCGATGCACGGATCGACCGTCGAGCCTTGGCACAGTTCATCTGAACAGTGCCAGAAATCCATTTCTTTGGATTTGAAGTATCAAATGATGTTGGAATTAAATGAGATTTTGCAAACAAGTGTATTTAACGATGGCAAAGCTAATGGAATGAAGAAATCCAGGTTTTGACGGTTAAATCTTCTATCTAGGTCCAAATGGACAAAAACCGACAAAACGGCGATAATACGGAAACCAACCGTTAGAATACGGAAATCCACTGATAGGAATACTGGAAACAAGCTATACTACACATGCATTCATCCACACAACATTCTAACAAGTATTCCTACAGCGAAAGCACATAAAACCTATCCTAAGAGAACCCGATCCAAGGATCGAGGTAGAAACACCTACTTGAGCAAGTAGGGGAGCTCCTCCACGCGTGCCACCAGCCGAGCCGCCAAGATCCGAGCTCCGAAAGCCGAACCTCCAAACCCTATCTCAGCCGAAGGAGAGAGAGAGAAGGGAAGAGAACGACAGGTGAAGGAGGAGAGAAGGAAAGAGAGAAAGGGACTTGGCTTATATAGACATTCCAAATCTATCTCAGCCGTCCGAATCTATCTTTTCCGATCGAGCTCCGATCCTCCGATCGGACGCACCCTAGGGATTCTAATCAAACACATACATCAATCAAAGTCAGTGTGTGGAACGCGGGTGTGAAACCGACCACCAGAGGGCATATTTACCAAAATGCCCCCGGGGTCCAAAACCGCCACACGATCGCCCGATCGTGCCCGACGCGGAACCAAACCAACAGGAAATCGGCTCTCGACCCACGTGGTCGAGTCAGGTCTGAGGGACGGGCCCTCACAACCAGTCTTCTGTCTCTGTTCATACAGCGTCATGTACGTAGATCTTGAAGTCGCTCTTCCTCCAACTTCATGTGTCCAGTAGACCTTATCCTCCTCCGCCTCAATAATAACGACCATGGCAAATATCTGTTCTATCAAGAGCGGCGAGAACAACCTGCGTGCCTTTCTCCTCCTCCATATCCCATCTGCTCCAATCAAGCCCTGAAGCTGCAGACGCGGAGATAGCATCTCTACATTGAAGAAAGTTGGCTTACGGTCAAGAGGTAAATCTGTTAGCCACCAGTCCTTCAAGACATTCACCTTGCTCTTCATGCAAGGAATGCAACGTAGCCCAATCTGCATATCCCTCATTGAGCGACAGACGCTCTGCCACGCCAGTGATGACCCTCTCACTGGCTTCTCCGATGGGAATAAATCTCTCCATCCATACTTAGCAGCGACTACTCTCTTCCAAAGGAAATCCTCCCCTGGGCAAAGACGGGGAGGCCCATATCATCCGCAGCGCATGCTGCCACATGACTAAACTCCGCATCCCCACACCGCCATCCTCCCGCTGAGAACAAACAACATCCCAACGGACAATCGCCAAGTCAGATCTCCTTCCATCCCAGAGAAATGCCCTCCCAAGCTTCTTAATCTTCTTAAGCACAGATGTCGGCACATCTGTCACCATCATCAAGTACACCGGCAGTGATTGTATAACATGGCGAAAGAGAGTAATCCTCCCTGGTAGTGCTAGGCGTTTACTGCTCCAAGTCGAGATCCTATTCACAACTTTATCCAACAAGTCAGTGAAGTCTACAGCTACAAGTCTCGTACCTTTGATTGGAACCCCCAAGTATCGCCACACACACATCTCCTCCATCATCCCCATATATCTACATATTGCACGGCGGCGAGAATCACCTAGCACAGGTGATAGATAGATACTGGATTTACTAGGGTTGAGTGCCATCCCAGAGGTCTTCCGGTACCAATCAAAGATTCCCCTTAGCTTCCGGGCTTCATGCAGGGACGCATCAGTAACCAACAAACAGTCATCAGCATGTAGGAGATGGGTCACCCTCACACCACCTCGGAGAAAAGTCACACCCCTCAAACCAGTTCCTTTCTCATTTAGAGCACTCGATAATGCAACCTGTACCAGTATAAACAGAAAAGGTGACAGTGAGTCCCCCTAGCGGAGACCACGCTGGGGCACAAACTGACCAAACACCTATCCATTTACAATAAATGAAAATCTAGGTGAGGAGACACACCTCATGACCTATCGAATCCAAGCGCTTGGGAAGCCCATCTCAGTCATAACATACTGAAGGAAATCCCAACGGACACTGTCATACGCCCGGACATCAACCTTCGCTGCCATCAAGGGACTGCACTGGTGGGCTTTCTCAACAGAGTGCATAATCTCCTAGGCTATAGCTACGTTATATTATATATAACTACCCTCCACAAATGCTGATTGTTCCAAGTTAATAATTTCTGGTAGTACACCTTTTAGTCTACTCATAAGAATGGAAGAAATCACCTTATAAGAGACATTACACAAGCTCAGCGGTCTAAAATCCCAGACTTCTCTAGGCTGCTAGAACTTTGGTATCAGTGAGATGAATGTATCATTCCAATCCTTCGGGAGCTTCAGATGCCAAAAGAAATTTCGAATCACTCCAAACATCTCCAATCCCACATCCTTCCAGAAGGCCTTGTAGAACTCCACTGTCATTCCGTTCGGCCCTGGGCATTTGTTCGTACCCATGGACTGTACAACCTCCGAGACCTCCTCGAAAGTAACCTCTCTGATGAGCAGCCCTCGAGCCTCCTCGGATATTCTCGGTAGCAGCGGCCATTGAATAGCTGTAGCTTCACCTTCCTCTGACCATAGTTCTGTATAGTAATCCTTGAACAAGACAGCTATCATAGCAGTTTAGGAAACCGCCCTCCCATCTTCTGTGAGTATCTCCCGGACTGGAGAGCGGTGCCCCCTCTGATTCGCCATAACATGGAACATCGCTGAGTTCTCATCTCTGTGAAGGAGCCAGGAGTAGCGCCCCTCTTGTGCGCGGGTCAGATCTTGCCTTCGCAACACATCCTCAAACATGTGTTCCATCATCTTCATCTGGGATTGTTCCTCCACTGAGATTTCCAAATACTCCTCCTTTTCATAAAGACCTGCCAGACTTGAAGAAAGTAATTGCGTGCGTGTTTGGGTGCCCACCTCTTCCCCTGGCTTCCTGATGAGTGCATGAAAGTGCGCTCTGAACATGACCAAGAGCAGCTTATTTGCTTAGTTTTCATGATTAATATAGATGATTTCGTCCGTATATGTTGCTTCACAAAGTTATTTGTATTATGCAGGAAATTGAAGCAAAGATGGGTCTTTAACGCCAAAACTGTACCTTTTTAGAACAAACCAGATGAAGTGTCATATATAGTTAGAAAGCTCTTGAAGTCTAGTTTCTGGAGAATTTTACGGTTCGTGATTCCGAATTTTCTAGATGAAGTTATGACAATATTAGTACCAATAGCGCAGTCTGGATGGCAAAACAGTAAATACTCAGGAATGACGGATTGATCATGTTCCCTAGAAGGATCGATCCTTTTATGCAGACAGACCTGACAGAACACACACTTTTCGGATGATCACAGAAGGATCAATCCTCCTTTCACTCGAGAATATTGAGGAGAAGGATCGATCTTTCTCCTATGGTAGGATCCATCCTACTATCCATCCTACTGAGAAGGATCGATCATGCCTCTTTCAAAGGATCGATCTTCCTCGGGCGTAGCCAGAAATTGAAGATATTGATATCAAAGGATCGATCTTACACCTATGGAAGGATCGATCCTACTCGGGTGACCCAAGTTACGGAGAAATAGAGAAGAAGAAGATCGATCCTTGACCTTCAGATGATAGATCCTTTGTCGGACGAATCTAAATATGAGACATCAGATTTAATCCAAAGGCTGAAATAAAAGCTAACCTCATGTCCTTATATAAGGGGAGTTCTTGGATGTTTTTGGGGGCTCTTTTCTGGACGTTTTCTAAAGGAAGAAGATGAAGACATCTCCATCCATGGCCAAGTAATCCGCGGGCATGGCGGATGGATGATCTAGCGAGGACTAGGGTTTCTTCTCCAACAATGGTTCATAGTTTTAATCTTTATTGTTAAACTCTTTTCTATGTATTGAATCTTCAAAGATTGTTTTCAGATTATAGATTCCTATGTAGATGATTAATATTATGAATCCAGTCATGCTTCTTTCATGATCTTATAATCCCATAGTTTTATCTATTGTTTACCTACTTTATCTCGTGAAATCTTTGCTATGCATTGCCGATTGTGAGAGTTGGTATTGTGTATTCTTAGAGATCTGGTTAGATAGAGCTAAGGCTTTGTCCCGATGAACTTTTGCTAGATGTTTCCTGTAGTGACAGCCGGTATCATATATTCTTAGGTTTGGGTTGGATGAAGTTAGAACTATAATAAGGAAGAATCAATCGTAGGAAGAGACATTTATATATTTTGTTAGGTTTATAGTTCCATATCTTCCAGTTAAGGTGATTGGGATGTGAATCCCTTAACTGAGTATTATATGAACCATTGAGAAGAGAAGAACCTAAATCCAAGTGAAGTGATTCCCGATGCCTAGCCTTATCAAAATCCTGATATCTTTAGTTAACCTTACATTATAATTAAATCCTTTGATCTAATTTAGTTAATTCTTAAGCTCTCGTTTGTCTTCAATTCATTGTTGTTTGTGTTTTGGATATTTTCTGCTTGTCTCTCTGTGGGTTCGACCTCTCTTATGTTGTACTGCACCGCGACCGCTGTGCGTGACACATTTGAGCGACATCACTTCCATCGCTTCACTATCCTTTTAAGTTCATCCATCATGCACCACATATTGAAATCCAGCGTACCATGTCTAGGACGAGCCTGGATACGTTGCACCATGGTCTGGAAATCCATAGTAGAGACCCAATATGTTCTAAGTCTGAACATACCTGGCCCCTCCCATGGCGCTTCCGGCCTCACCGCTAAGACCACCAGGCAATGATCAGAGCCAATTCTGAGGAGGTGTTTAACCTCCGCTTCAGGGAACTCCGCCTTCCATCTACAGTTCCCTAAGGCCTTATCAATCTGTTCCAAGATCCTCCTCTCACCTGGTTGTTGATTGAACTAAGTGAACGGATGCCCGACAAATTCCAGCTCCGACAAATCATTCTGTTGCATGCATTCCATATAATCAACAACCTTCCTGGAGAACTCAAATGGCCGCCCACCCCTCTTATCCTCTGGTGAAGAGACCACATTAAAGTCTCCTATGAACAGTTGCGGTATATCAGAGATCCCCATCCCCAATATGGCCTGCCACAGCTTCCTGTGGTCTCTGGTTTTCCTTGCACCATAGACTGCAGTGATAGCACAGTGCCCCTCCTCCTGCGAAGATATCAAAACATGGATAGCCTGGTTTGTTGGTGCCAAACACGAGACCCATCCATAGGACTTCCTCCAAAACACCACCAGGTCGCCCCTCCTACTTTCCACAAGAATGATGAAGGAGCCAAAAGAAGGTCCCAGCCTCACCTGAATATTACAAAATTCTGCTTCTTGTAGAACAACATGTAATAAGAACAAAAAACTGAGTCCTCTTTCCCTAAACATTCTCCGGCATATATACATCACTCGCCGAGGGCCAGCCCCTCTTACGTTCTAGCACATGAGCTTCAGCATTGATAACTGGAGTTCAGAACAGGTGCTCCCTCCTGTTTAGAAAACTTTCCTTTCTTTGCCGATGGAGACACATACACTCCTCCTGGTCCCTCCTCCTCCATTGCCATCTCTCCATCTTCCTTAGCCTCTATGTCACATTCCATGGCAGAGGACTCTATGGCAAGGGCCCATGTGCCAATGGTTGCTTCCCCACTTTTAAAGTTAGGTCATTAAGTTGTGCCTTCTCTTTGTTTTCTAGGGCCTTCCTAATTTTCTGGGCTTCTAACAGGTGTTCCCTTTCTACACATTCTCGGCCCAAGGAGCCACCAAGCCCAGATCTTTTTGCTAGGCCACGTGGTGTTACAAGGGGGTTGGAGCGGCCCGGTCTCACCACTCCCCTCCCTATCCTTAAGCATACCACCTCCACTATACCTAATCCCTCCATCTCCTCTTCAGACGGCACATCCCCCAAGTCAACATCCTCTGCTGACGTATCCGTCCCTTCCTTCCCCTTTTCCTCAGTAAAATCCCTATCACCATCATTCCTTCCCTGCAGATAGCTAGCTTTACTTGGTCCCTCCGCCCAAGCCTGACCGGAAAAGTCCACAGATGTGGCTGGTGCGTTACCTCCCCTGCAATCACTCCTCACCAGGTACTCCATAGCATGGGGACTCCCAACATTAGCCTTTATTGCTTGCTTTTCTTTGTCCATTTTTCCTTCCATACCTGCAACTTTCTCCTTCTTCAAGGCCTCCTGCTGACGCCATACCTTTTCCACCTCTCTCCACTGGCCCTCCACCCGCCGACGACCATGCACGGTCCTCCGGCGAGGCCTTTCCACAGTGATCCATTCTCTCTCCTGATTGGCTGTGGGCACCAGTTCCTTCTCTATTTTAGCGTTCTCCCCTGCTTCCTCCTGATCCATCTCCATACCCTGTTCCTGCTGGCTTGGGTACCCCTGCTTCTCCCTCTCTTGACTGGTGGGGTGAGGAGGTTGCTCGTTTAGCCCATGCTATGGGTGTTTGATTACCTTGTAAGTCTTTGAGCTGTAGTTTCGGGATATGTTATAAAAAAAAATGATATCAAAGAGGAAAAATATCTAGAAAGTGAACATGATCTCACGAGTTTGTCCTATTTAACTAGAATGATAAATATGACTCGTTTTGGATGGATGTGATTCTTTTTAATTCAAACAGCCTGAACTCAATTGGACTCTTTTTTGTTTTATTGTTTGAACTCAATTGGACGAGTAATGAGCTAGTCAAATAGCATATTGGCTAAAAAGAAAATGATTTTTTTTACTCTTTTATCCCTAAAAACCTTTCAAATTACATGTTTTCCCCCCCCAAAAAACTTTTGAATATCATGTCTCCACTAAATGTTTAAAATC
This sequence comes from Narthecium ossifragum, assembly GCA_963920575.1. Lineage (NCBI taxonomy): Eukaryota > Viridiplantae > Streptophyta > Magnoliopsida > Dioscoreales > Nartheciaceae > Narthecium > Narthecium ossifragum. The sequence continues at coordinate 14,152,308 of OY986964.1, read as the reverse complement.
TTACATTAGATGTCCTTTGTCAACTCTCACCATCTATAATGTGAAACTTTTGAACGATAAATATGTTCGCCGATTCTATCCGCCCCAACTAAGAGAACTTTGGGAACCACACCAAAGTCTATGTTATTCCTATGGTCGAAGTTAAACTACTCCTAAGATCATAGTTTACGCTACTCCTAGCAAGCACTAAATGTAAATTAGCTGACAAAACTTCTCACTTACAGTAATGCTAGACGAAGGACAAGCTCCTCTTCACACTTGAGATGATTGTAAAATTATAACTAGAACTTAATTAGAGATATAGAGCAACACTAGTTGTCTAGTTGATCGTGGATGCTACTGTCTTCTTCAGCATTCCTTTTATACTTTGATCGCCTCTCATGGATGCTTCATTTCTTTGGATCATGATCTCTAACTAACCCCACTTCCCGGCCTCCACAATTGAAGGTCATGTTCGTGATAATCGCTCGTATGATCGATCATGGGGTTACACATGGATTTATTCATGGTGCCCCTCTTTCTTTGGGGTAGCCCTATTCGTCCCCTTCTTTTATGGACTTGGGTTAGACCATTTTCTTGTGTTTGAAATAATCGGACCACTTTGAGGAGCCTTGCCTGCATAGGTTTCGTGGCGTCCCACCTCGAGGTACTTCTCATGCGCCTTTTAGTTGTGGGTCAGGCTAAATACACCGTAAGAATTACTAAGTGCATCACACCGTTTTGTTCGGTTTTTAAAAACCGAACACTATGTTATTTTTACATGATTCGGTTGTTACTGATCAAACCATATAACATAGTGTTCGATTTTTAAAAACTGAACAAAAAATGGTGCGGTGTGCTTAGCATTTTGTACGGTGTATTTAGCCTGACCCTTTAGTCGACCTTGGCGTATCTCGAGATGCAATTACGAGGCGTCAAAGAGTACAAGATCCCAAATTCGACTCATGGTCTTTTGGACGCCGATAGATCGTGTCCCTCAGTCTTTGATTTTCTTAGGCTTGTGTATTTCTGATATTTCTACACCTAATATATATTAGGATAACCATAACGTCATTAGTATGTCGTCTTCTCCAAGAAATCATTATGATACGTCATTAAATCTTTTATACTTCTGAAGTCATTGTCAAACCATGATGGCATCTTAATATGTCTCGTCTTATTATGATATGGGACACCATCAACTCCCGTTTGACTCGGGAAACTGCCGCAATCGATCGGATCATACCTGTTTGGTACGGGGTTAGAAAAAATGGGGTTAAGAGGGGATAAGGTTAGGTGGGGTTAGAAAAAGTGGGGTTAAGAAATGGGGGTAAGAAAAAGTAGAGAGGTGGTGTTAGGTGGAATGAGGATAACCCCGTAATCATTACTTTTGGTGTTTGGGTAAAAAATGGGAATAAGGGGGGATAAAGTGGGGTTATCCCCCCTTATCCCCCAACCAAACAGAGGTATCCATGGTGTATTACCCCGAGCTATTTGTCATGCACGTGGCGTGACGATTTTTTTGCTCCAACAGTTTTTAAAAGTTTTTTTCAAGGATTATTAAGCAAAAAAAAATATTTTATATGGGTCAGATTAAATTACAGGACATCATCAGTTGACAAAATGATATTGATGTAACAAGTTGAAGATTTGAGTGATATATATGTAATTAAAAATTATGGAGTATAAATGTGTAATTTGAAACTTTTTCATGAAATACTAATTAAAATTATATCGAAGTCATTTAATAGTTTTTAAATCATAATTAAGACCGTTATTTGGGCAGATTGACATTCTTAAAACGATTCTTATATTTTCAACGGAAAGAAAATATGATATTATCGCTATTGCATGGGAAAATATGACATTTAGCATATTCTGAGAGTAAAATTTGAGATAGTCGTGATACCATGCAGGTGTGCATTATGCACATTTGATGTGGCGCCTAGTGTGGCAAGCCATAAGCCTAGGTGAGGCGTATTGTGAGGACCGTACCCGTTCCTCTAGCATGGCTTGGCTACATAGGTCGGGGGTCGTGTCATGTTAGTCTGTTTTCGCGTCAAGTGCGATCGATCGATCGCATTGTTGTTTTTGGACCTCAAGAATAATTTGATAAAATTGTACCTTATCAGTCAGTTTCACACCCGCATAGTGCACACACGGTATTGAATTGATACGTGTGATTGATTAGACCCTTAGGTGCGCTCTCGGTCGGAAGATCAGAGCTCGATCGAAAAAGTTCAAAACGGGCAGCCGAGATCAATTCCGGCTTTCTACAAATACCCCCCTCTCTCCTTTTCTTTCTTCTTTTCTCTCTCTCTTTTTCACTCTCTCTCTTGGCTGCAGTTTGCAGCTCGGGCTGTGGATTTTGGACGCCAAATTGGAGCGCCAGGACTTACGGAATCAATAGGAGGAGTGCCCAGCTATCACATGTAGGTGCTTCTACCCTAATCATGTGATTAGGTTTGCCTAGAACTGATCTTTTGGATGTTTAGCATATGAATATATGTTGGAATGTATTAAAAATTTATATTCCAGTGTAATCGATGTTTTAGGAACATATGGATGGTCAGCTTTTGCGTTTTACCAGTCAATTTGGTTTCTATCGTCCATTTTGTCGGGCTTTCGGCTGAAACAAGCCATATATGATATTTAGCCATAGGAATCTTGATTTCTTGGTGCCGTTGGATTCCTGACATTCTCTTCTACCTCCCCTCAAATTTTATTTAAATTCCAAAGTTTTGATTGGTTAAATTCCTGAAATTGGATTTAAGACACTATTCACAGTACTGTTAATCAGGCATTGATGATGATTTTCATTGAATTTCATGGATTTTTGTGATTCGTGTGATTTGACTGTTTAAATTACTTAATTATACCTTATACATACCCCTTATATATATTAGACCCATACACTACAAGAAAAAATAATAAAGATCACACTAAAGAAATCACAAAGATGTCAGTTTTAGAAAAACCGTCATAAAGAAAATGAGTAAAGAACTATTTTCATGATTGGCTCTTTTTAATCACAAATATTAACAACTGTCATGAATCATGTAAGGCTAATCGTAGTTTTTAACTGTGATTGAAACTGTCGCGCCCCGACCCGCGTAGGCCCAACCGGGCCGGGCGACGCGAACCGGAACTTAACCTACTGCGGAAATTTGGCGAGGTTTCCCTCTAATCGTAGTGGTTACCCTAATAAGCATAATCATCCTCTAATAAACAACAATTATAAAGCTCAACACACAAAGCTGGAATATAGTACAAATCCTCAAACAGGGAATGTTATACAAAATCGCTCCCGTAGGAGACTATCTAACCAAGGTGTACACGGACAGATCACAGCTCCTCAAGCTCCGCCAGACGCCGCCACGTCACCGAACACCTACCCGGTAGGGGCAACCGAATAAGAGCTAGCGCCAGCACCTGCAAAACGCAGCCCGGGTAGGTGTGAGCACTAAGCTCAGCAGGGACACTACACTACGACACTCACAAAGGAAGGGAACACAACAGTGTCGTCCCCAAGCAAAGCCTAGGTGTATCACAGGGGTCCCATAACCCCACCGGATACCCCTGAGAGCCCCAGTCGTGGTCTTCCAGCGAACTGGTCACACACTGGGTCACACTCAGTAAGACAGGAAACGGCACTGCCAACTCACGACAGGATCCTGGGCACTGTCGGCGGGTAGCACCGCTGGGTAGTCACACCTGCCACCCAAGAGTTCTAGAAGGATTGGGTACCGGCTACACCACGACTTGGCTCAAGGCCGACACGACCTCTAAACATCAAGCACAATAGTATTCATGTCCAACTAACCCTATCATCGAAAAGACTGAATACTACAAATCGAGTCCTGGACCAAGCTACCCGCACGGTCCTAAGAGATAGATCCGGGCTACCCGGAAGCCCCGGATCGGCAACGCCCTAACAGATGCAACTAATGCACAACACAATGCATGCTATGAACATGCGCAGAAAAGATACATGTAAGCATGCAACAGGATGTGATGATATAAATACAAGGTCTGGGCACGGCACCCTGCCGGCCCGGGGTGGTGAACAGATAAATAAGGTCTAAGGACTGCTGCAGTGGTACCACTACCAACTGCCAGCAGTCCACACAACACCTGCACCGGGAAACAACCCCGCAAACAACAGTTCACAATGTGCAACAAGTAATGTGGCCCTCGGCGAACGCCGGCGTGAGAGGCTAGGGAAAGCAGTAGGGCCACCCGCCCGTTTATTCTAAACATCCCGGGAGTCATCACTCCCCCGGTTCACCACTGCCCCTATATAGGGCTAACATGCTTAATGTTATGTACAAGGTATAAAACAATAAAGAAAACCAACATACAAAGCCCCTTGGGCAAAACTAGTCAAAACCCTCTCTTCTACCAAAGGATCGATCATCCCCCTAGGGTAGGATCGATCCTCTCAGCAACAGAGAGTAAAGCCTCACTGTCGAGACAAAAGGATCGATCCTTCCTCTCAGGAGGATCGATCATTTTCGCGACAGAGAGCACCCTTCAGATCGCACCACGAGTGATCGATCCTTCCTCACAGGAGGATCGATCCTCTTCGCGACGAAGGACAGCCATGCTCCCCAAGAACCAGGATCGATCCTCACCAAGCTCGTGATCGATCCTTCATCGGGCGGAGCATGACCAACCCAGAAGATCGATCCTTCCTCAAGGGAAGATCGATCATGATGGGTTCCGCGGCGTCCTTCCGGCGAAGAATACCGCCGAAAGAGACAACCAAAAACCACGAAACTCTGGGATCTGATAGATCAGGATCCCACGAGTCCAAAACCGGTTAAAACACAAGAAACCAACATGCTAATCACAAGATCTAAGCATTAAACCACAGATCAAACCGGAAAACTCAAAACCCCGAAGAGAGATGTCGGTAGGATCCCTACCGGAGCAAACGCAGCTTAGATCCAAGCAGCTAGGCCTTGGATCGTCCTCAACGCCTTCGAAAATCCCAAGATCCGAGCTCAAATCGCCGGGTTTTCAAAAGGATTTGAAGGAAGAAGGTTCGTCTGCTTTATAGGCAAACGAACCGACCTATGAAGGATCGATCCTTACCCAAGGAAGGATCGATCACCTCATGACGATCTCACTTGACTTTCTGGCACAAGAGGATCGATCTCTTAGCTAGAGAGGATCGATCCTTTTTGTGCTGAAAGCTAAACTTAGGCGAGAATTCAAGCCTAAGTCCGGATCTTTCGATCCCGGGTCCCACTAACCATCCTAAACAAACATTACCACAAACATGGTCAGTGTGTGTACAAGCACGAGTGTGGAACTAGCCGACAAGGTGCAATTTACCAAATTGCCCTTGCGGTCCACAGCGAGCCACAGGAGGGGAGGGACGGGTCCTCACAGAAACTATGTAATACTTTTTAATTAGAACACACTTTTTGTCTGTGATTGAAACTAAAAAATATTAATTTTTATTTTAAACAACTACAGTATATAATTAAATACTATATAACCCCCCCACCAGCCGACCCTTACTTACTTCCCTTT